>JARYHS010013631.1:39252818-39273817 GCA_031002005.1 Vandiemenella viatica | reverse complement strand
ACTAGAGAACTGTTCGCCACTCATCACCCGACTGCCGTCCTTTTCACCCATGTCCGTTCTCTGTTCCACACCGTTCATTGTTTATCCGCTCCACTCTGCAAAAATCTAGAGATCCTAAAAATATCGAGAAGAACTAGATCGTTCGTTTCTTGTTCTCCGGCCTCGCATTCGGGAGAACGGCGATGCGAATCCCCGTCCGGGCATCCAGATTTTGGTTTTCCATGGTTTCCCAAATCACTCCAGGCAAATGCCGGGATGCTTCCTTCAAAAGGCCATGGCCGAATTACTTCCCATTCCTTGCCCCCCATCCTTTCCCATCTCTAAAGACCTCGCTGTTAGAGAGACGTTAAGGGGATAAATAATAATAATAATAATAATTCCGCATTTCTCTCTATACGAGTATTACTGGGTGAATAAATAAGTATAATTTTATTTGTGAACAGTAATCTTCATTAGATTTAAAGCAAAAAGTTTTGTAAATGTGATTGTACTTTGTGTTTGCAAATAAATAAATGTAAAACTAACGATGTTTTATTATTATCAAACAGCTTCTCAAATATTCACAGCAACGCTTTGAAATGACCTTTTCTGCGCAAAAATAACCTGGTAGTATTTAAAAAAAAAAATACTGAGAATATATACGAATTAAATGAAATTAATCACCAGTGAGATGAACATAAGAAATCAGTCTAAATGTAATTAAAACGAACAGATAATATACTCAAAACGAAAATAACCAATCATTTTATTTAAAGTGATCTAGTGAACCGTCAAAAGAACTAGCACTTTTCATTGAGTGATCAAATACGCACCGCTGTTTTTAGTGAGTCACTTTGTCCACCTTTAGCTGTTTTAGCTGGAGTTAGATAACAACACTATGCTACCCCAGACTGTGGAAACCCAACATTATTACAAATCAAGTTACAAACATTAATATCGTTATTCAAGGTACTAGTAACTAGTAAATGCTTCGTAATTCTATATTAATAATGCATTATTGCAAATTCGACGTGTAGCGAATAATACAGATTCTGTTATTCTGAACTTGAAGCTTCAGCATTAGTAAACAGAGTAGTTGAGAAGCAACTGTGTAGTCAACAAAAATGCTAAGTTCTGGAATGTGTAATGGAACCACGCACACAATCTTTACAGTTAGTTATAGCAACGCAGCAAACGGAATAAATACAGCACTAATTCATCGTTACTGTCATAACTTTCCTTTTCAAGATGACATATATTTGAATAAAACGTTTAGAACAGTAATGGCAACAGACAAAATAAAGTCTAAGGCATAATAGTTTAATGTTAAGATTAGAGTAACTCTATGCGTCCTTAGAAGTTCGTAATGTAATGTGTTGAGTTCGTGTTACTTCTGTAAATAGAAATTTTGAAAATTATTTTTATTATTTTAATCACGATTGTCAATAACGTAAAAAAGAATTTCGAGTAGAAAATTAAAAATTAAAATTTAATTTAAGAATTAATAACATTTATTTAAATATTGATACGTGCAAGTTATTAGTAATGATGAAAAATGGTAGAAAGGGAAAGTATGTACCATCCATCAACATGACGATAACTGGTCCATAGCAAACCACTTTAGACAAACCAAACTGTTCCAGTTTTTCAACTGAAATACCATATATATGCGCATCCATTCCTGTCGTAATACGAAAACTGATCCACTGCGTCTTGCATAAAACATTATTTACTTTTACAACGCTGGACATAACCGTAAAAACTAAACAAAATATCAATGACGTAAACAAAAGAAACAGTAATTGTGGTTCCTACATTGTTCAGAAAATCACGTAGTGAATTGCACGTGCTAAAATTTGGACACGACGTTTTCATGATTAATTTGTTATGTAACTCTAATATTAAATAGTTGTATTTATTTTTGAAGATTCTTTACATTTATGTACTAAAAATCTACAAACATAAAAATCAGAAGCCTTACGATCATTTCAGCTTTTTGGACAGTCATATGTTACTGTTGCCATTACACTTCAATTTCTTTTCCATTTTCAAAGCTGCCACACTGTGCAACTGTAATTTTTTTCGTCTGGTCAGCTTTTTTAAAGTTATACGTTCCACTTAATTCCATCGCACGTAACATTTTACCTTAATTATTAGTCGTTGCCTGGTGGCAGACAGTTTTTCCCTCTCACACCATTTCGGGTGCGATTCATTAACTACGAGTATGACCTAATATAACATACAGCCTCTGTCCTATAAATTGATAGCCGCAGCAAAGTTGAGCGAGGAATTAATATGCCAGCAAGCAACAACTCTCTCTATATCAGTAACTGCAGAACTCATTATGCTGCTCTGGCAAACTCGCTGGTATTATGAAGCATCGTATGTTTCACCATCTGGTGATGAGAGTTGTTCTTGCCTCGAAAAGGAGTATTTCAAGGTTCGTGCTATTATAATGTAAAAACAGAAGCAATGATTTCATAATAGGTTACAGCATCAGCCGAAAAAGTAAATTTAATAGTTCTCAGAATAAAAAGACAGTGTACATTGAGAAGAAATATTTCACTTAAAATTTTTAAAGCCTGAAATAGTAGCTTAACGTAAGAACATAATAAATAATAGCCTGTGTATTATTACCAAAAAGTACCATGAGTAGCAATACACCATTGAGATAAACAAGCGACTATCTTTACTACGTAAGGCTTAAGACCGTATTCTTCACAAGTTTATTGAATGTGATTTTTTTACTGTACTAGGAATTGATTTAGGAAGTACCTATCGATTTATTTTAGGAATCAAACTTGAATAATCCCGAAATACCTAAGACTATAAATAAGGGCATAAACATGCTCGGCAAATTGTGTCTCCATCATGCCATTAATGGCTCCTTTTTTATCCTTTAAGTACCATTGGAAGTACCTCTTAGAATCTTTCTTATATAACAAGAGTGTAATTCACTTTCTACATTCATGTGATCAACAACTGTTATTGGCTACTGGTTTCAAACATCTAAAGCGGCCTACGGTTGTAGGCTGCAGGCATATACCAATTACTGTAAATAGAAAAGTACTACGACAACAGTTTTAAAAAATAATTAATTTAAATGTTTTATCACTTACTCGTAAAACAAGGGCTGAAAAAATTTGAAAGGACTCTCATTATGAGCTGTATCTCGGCGTATATGCTATTAACACTGAGGGATCCAACTTTTCATCACTTCATTAACACCATATAGGTTATCGTTGCTTTTTGATAACACATGCTAGTTTACAACACTTAAACATGCCCAGTGTTACTTAGAAAGGTGTATCAGTACACAGCAAAACTATAAAATGCTCACATATAAATTTGAACTTAAATGGTGATTCGCTCCTGCCGACTCAAGGTTGTTTTTAAATGTTCTTAAGACGACAGTGAAATTGTATTTAAATGACTCTAGAATAAGAAGCTAGAATTGGTAATTTTAAAACTGAAACTCTGTAAGAAAAGGACTAACAAATAACAAGGAAATACACAGAAATGTTCTCAAAAAATGTATCCTCTCTCAATAAATGATGTAAAAGCAGCTGATCAAAATCTATAATAGTCGATAATCATTATTAATCTCATT
This sequence comes from Vandiemenella viatica, assembly GCA_031002005.1. Classification (NCBI taxonomy): domain Eukaryota; kingdom Metazoa; phylum Arthropoda; class Insecta; order Orthoptera; family Morabidae; genus Vandiemenella; species Vandiemenella viatica. Next base: position 39,270,228 of record JARYHS010013631.1, on the reverse strand, counting down.
AACTATATTGCTTACATTCAATTTTACCCGTATCATGATCAGAGAATGAATTGTAAACAAGGAAAGTAATAATATATATTGTGGTATGATATTTAATATTTGGAATGTTGTTATATATGTACCAGTAAGCATTTCATGTAATAATTGTAATCAATCACATGTGAAAAGAAGTGAGATCTATTGGTCGGGTACTGGGTGGCACTAAACTTTTCTTTGTGGATTGTAAAAACGTCATCTAACTTTACATTTCAGCAAAATTGGGATCGAATCTTCAAACGTTTTGGAGCTATACACATGATTTATGCAGTAAAGGTAGGATGAAAAACAGAGTACTGGACTATCGACTAGAACACCCATTACAAGAAAAGACTGCACTCTCGTACTAGAAAAGATGAGCGAGAGATAATAAGGCCGGAAACTTTATAAAATGGCTTTGAAGTCTATGACTTCGTGGAATTCGCAGAGATTAAACATCAGTGAGTGATTCAAAAGAAAGAACTACTATAGGAAAGAACCTTGGAACTCGCAAGCAGGAATGAATAGTGTGGCCGATTTTGCGTCTTGCCATGTGACAAGAGAATTATGAAGATCAAAACTATTCAGGAACTAAATGAACAATAACGATGAGTTATTTTTTGTTTTGGAAATATTGTACGTAGAAATGACCAACAAATAAGTTTGAGGTTGGGTTAACAATTTGAGACTTAGAAGTACAGAAATATATTTGCGATAAGTACAAAAATAAATAAAAATTAGTAAATGGTAAGTCTTCCAATAATCAGAAACTGTATTATTTGTCACCACCTACTACCAACTACAACGTAAATCTGCTCTTAATACAGATGTTGCAAGCAGAAAAATATTGGCTACTGCATATCATTTTTGAGCGCAGAACTGAATTTATCAGTTTGGATATGAGAAAGCAGAAATATTTAGAAAATCCAGCTTATAAGACAAATATCTATAAATACAGTCAGGACAGTATACGAACAGTGTAAAAGGAGAAATCTTTAAAGCTTTAAGACGTAATAAGCAAAATAATTACAGAGTGGTAATATGTAGTTGAAGGGAAAAGTTCCCGTCCTGAACCATAATTGGCATTGCTTTCAATATTTTTTTCCTTCGCTGCTCGTACACGTTTCTCGATAAAGAAAATATCTCTGATTGATCTGTGAAGTAATTTGCTTTATACGGCTTTTTAAAGTAAGGCATTTTTTGTGTATCGTGGAAACGGGTAAACTGGAATTTTACATAATCATAAAATTCTTCGTTTTGGACCGTTTACTCCCAACGAAAATCTGTCGGTAATTCGTAAACTTTTATAAGCAATCCACCTCTGTATTTTCAACAGTGAAAAATCGAGTGAATTTAAACGGTATAATAAGAACACTATTTACTAACTGTAGATTACATTTTAGGAACAGTACGATACACGAACGATTCGTGGTTTTCTTTATCTCCTGATTTTAAGCATTTCAACTTGTGGTGTGACAGCGTCACCCACAATGAATATAATTAAATTGTTATTAATTATATTCATAAATTTTTTATGATATTCAAATTTATTAATTTATTAAAATCTAGTGACATGTAAATAGCGTAAATAGCGAGGGTTGTACGGATAGATTAAACATATGTTTAAACCAGGGCAGCCGAAAGTATAGTTTGTTGTAGAATTTAATTTTTCTGTAAACTCAGGGCTCAGAAAGGTAGTGAATATTGAAGGCTGGAACTGCCATTTTTCGGACGGTTGAGAGTGGAACAATGGGGACCTCTCCGACCGGGCGGCGCCACAGCCTCACAACGGATATCTCCCGTTAGCGGGGCGCTGACCTTCCCCACCCCGGCGACTGTCCTGAAGGCCAGGCAGGAAAACGCGCGGAGGGAGACGGCGAATGCGAGGCATGATATCAAACACGTGACGACGGAAATGTGTAGATAGCCAATCATGAACATTTATTGGTGTCTACAGTACTAATTCAAGGGAGTTTTGTTACATGTGGAGTGGCAACTTTCCGAAGAAGAAGAAGGAGCCATCTTAGACGACACTTGCAGCCAGGACGAGGAGGTGAACAGACGTGTCAACCGACACGCTCTCACCTGATGATCATTGTACGATTGTGATCACTCTTGCTTTGGGAAGCGAGATGTTATGTGGCATGCCTGCCATTTTCTGGAAGTTATCCTAATAACGCGGTCATATCCGCTTATTTGGCTTCCACAGCTGCAGTGACATTGTATGTCACGCTCCATCACGTCGATGACTTTATGGTAATGTACCGGATACTGACGGTCACTATTCAATGGATTTTAACGGACTTGTGAGCCCTTAAGCGGTTCTGGGATAAGACTCCGCTCCCGCCATTCACTACTGAGCTAGCTGGTTTTATATTTCACTTTAAATTTTCAAGCATCTTGTTATTTGTAAATTCATTTTGATGCTTTTCTTTCATTTTATACGGCGCCCCTGGGATTTTCCTTTGTTACAGTATAATGTTAGCTTCAATTTGATGGCCTGTGTTGCCACGTTGTTCCATGTTAACTTTGCTGTTTTTATTAATTGTTGAATATTTCAATTCAGTTTTGTTTGCTTTCACCGGCGGATTGTAAACGGCGGGTATTGCTTGTTTTTGCTGATCTAATTGTGTGTAACGTAAAGTTAATTATTACCCGGCCTTGTAAAAGCCATAAGACCCAATAAATGAGGTATTGTTTTGTGTCTAATATTCATGGTTCTAGTTCTGACCTTCACCCTTCATTATATTTAAATGTTTTTCATTTTTTCAGATTTATATTAATAAATCCCCCCTCCCGTTTTTGGCAACTCACGTTTTCTGCTAATCACAGTAGCCCCCATATTGTATACATTACAAACTGCGAAAAGCAACTTTCGTTCACCTGCTGGATTAACAGGATTAATGGGAAAACTACCACTTGGATATTAATGGGAATTCGAATAATGTACTGTACAGTCCATCGTGCGGTGGTTAAAAAGGAATTTTTGTAATGACATGTGGCCATACACCCAGCTCAAGCGTGATTTCAGATCATCCTTTTTGTCCATTGTATATCATTTTGCAAGTAATTCTGTACACTACAGGACGGACACGATATGCCCGCACACACACACACACAGGCTAAACACCCATGCCCGCGGCCGGACTTGAAGCGGCGACCATCCGTACGCTACCGAGGTTCGCGGTTAAATAGGATATGTTTCATTCTGATGTGAAGTCGTATAGCTGAGAAAATTAAAGTGATAACAATTAAGAGAGAAATCCGTGTTTTGATACTACAACTGAACATGTTGTGAGCAGTAGCCGGTTAAGAAAAAAAACAAAACAAAAAAAAAACTGCAGGCTTTGATAAAAACATCGATCAGGTACACCCTATGCTATTGAAACGATCCAAAAATAAAGGTGTGTGACATGGCTTGGGCATTAGGCGCGTCAAAAGAAAATGTACTGAATATTATGCATTAAGAATTAAATGAAAGAAACCAAGATGGACGCCGCAATTGTTAAAATGCTGATCAAGAACAAATTTATCAACAATGTTTGGATGATTTTAAAAAGGGTTCGTTACAATGGATGAGACCACTACTGGCCAGAGACGAAAGAGCCTTCCCAAACAGCGGTAAGGAGCTGACGGCTCTGCATCAGAAAAGCAAGAAACGTCATGGTCAATGTTTTCTGGAATGGAAAGCGATTCCTCTAATGCATCTGGCCACAGTAACAAAACTGAGGGTTCTGAAGTACTACCTGTTGACACGTACGCCTTATTCAATAGATTTCAACCCCTCTTCCTTCCATCTACTTCGATATCTAAGAAATTTATGGTATGAAAACATTTTTAGTCAAATGAACGTATCAGCTGTAGAGGGATTTTTTTCAGATCTTTCGGAAACGAACTTCAGGGACTGAATCCATTAACTGGGAAAAAATTAACAAATTTCTTTGAACTATAGGGAACTACAAAGAGAAATTAACGCATTTTTTACCTAAATTATACACTCTTTGACAGGAACGCCGAGAAGTTTTTCATCTTTTCCTCGTATTAAAGAGCGTACCAGACCAAATTTTGTGAGACAAGTTATTTTGATACACGAATGAAACACCTAATTCACATAATTGCGCGAAAAACCGGATGAAAAAAGCTAATTAAGTAAAAAGCTATATAACAAAATTTAATCCACGTAAACAGTAATTTATACAACTCCTAGCGTGTCTATTGTATATGGAAAGTAACTCGCATATCGTATTTCTCAGAGCTCATATTCTTTGCTGAATTGTATTTCTGTTCTCAAGACAAAAGATCCAAAAATTTCTTGCCATAAATGACAGAGGTGAATGCACAAACCACGACTTCTGATGCAAAACTCTGCAGCTAGTGGCCCAAGACTATCATGTCTTATTATGTACAAATCATAACTCTTTCACGGCGGAACTATGCAAATTAGTATGTAAACTATGTTCTAGGGTACTACGGTTTATAGAGCCCATCATGTTTCTAATGCCCTAAGCAATATTAGGATTCCGAACATGTTGGTTGTGTGGTTAATGTAGTGATTGGTATCAGGGAGGTTCGACTCTTGTACGGTGAACCGTCGGGACGGTTCTCTAAAGTTTTTGTGCTTGCAATATACAGTGATGTGCAAAATTTAAGAACGACAGTAACTTTCGCATGCTGTGTCTCTGACAAGTAAAATACCTCGATGAAACTTGAAACATACATAGAAAGAACTGGTACAGTAGGCAGCTGAAAAGATATACGTGATTAGAAGAACAGAAATAATTTTATAAAGAGACAATAAGTTACACTGAAGACACCTCGACTCATTAGGGTCACTGGACATTACAGAAACGAGGAACTTGGTTCTTGAAAGGGTTTGTGATCACCAGGTACAGCGATGCATGCTCTGCAACATGCCCCTATGCTGGCCACAAATATGGTAAGGAGTTTTGGTGGTAAGACGTTCGATTCTTCCACCAGTTTGTCGTTGGCACTACAATGCTTCTCCCCAACGCATCCCACATCCAATCGATGGGATTTAAGTTAGGGTAACGAGCAGGCCACTCCATTCGCCGAATTTTCTCTCATTCTAAGAGCTCCTCCACTTGCGCTGTTCCATACGGTCGGAAATTGTCATCAATAAAAATGAGATCAAGTCCGAATACACCCCTGAAAAGAAGCTCTTGGGTAAGGAGTACAGTGTCACAATAACGTTGAGCGGTGAATGTACCAAGTTAAAAAGTTTCAGAGTTGGTACGATCATGCAACACTATGTTCTCCACAATATAACACTCATAAAACAATTATATTGTTCCTGGGTGAATTACGTTTTCCCACCTCTCACCAGTAGAGGGTACATCGATAATCAGTACTCAGACTGAATCTGCTCTCATCTGACTCCTGGTCGGTCCACTCTTGATGCTATTGGCAACATCACAAACGGTGCCGCCGATGTGCCGGTGTCATCGTCGTCTGACAAATAGACCATCCCCAAGCAGTCACTATCTCACTGTGGAGAGTGAGATTGCGCGACTTACAGTCCTTTTAAATGTGGTTACAATTGCATCCACTGTTTGACGTGGATCTCTTCTTTCTTGTTGCACAATGTAGCGATCTTCTGCTGTAATTGGCCGTAGTTGACCACTTCCTCTGCTTCGGTCAGCAGTGCCTGTGTTTGGGAATGCACCCCATGCAAGTAATACAATGCTGTCAGCAATACCAAACTACAGTGTCACACTCGCCACACTTCATCCTGCTATCAGTTTCCCGAAGATTATTTACCGTGAGAAGTCATCCAGATGTTGTCTCCGGGCCATGATGTAATGAAGAACAGCACCGCAGTGCACCGTAACAGTTCGCTGATCGACATACACTGTCTTGTCCCGTTCCTTCAACTGCCTCCTCTTATGGGGCCAGACACATGGCACTATAGTCCCCCTACCTTCACGCCGTGTAACGACCAGTATTATATGAACGTGTGGAGACCTCTAGCAAAATGCTCCAACACTTTCATTTATTTCAACCAATTAGTTAACATGTTATATTACTTTATCTCCCTCATCCTTAAGTTTTGCACACCAGTGTATACCGAGTACATCACTGAATATGAAATAAAATGTGTTCCTCCCATGATACTATGCCAGCAGCAGTGCTTTGAATGTGCTATTACCATGCATTTTATATGCTTCGTACATTTGTGTCCAGCCCTCGAGATTTTTAATGAGACTAGGTGATCCTTGACTCTGGTCTCTACTAGATATGAATCCGACATTGTGAGTCATTAGACAGAGAAGCAGTGGCAGCGGTTTCCTGATTAAACGTCTCACCCCGCTCTGACGGACCGTCTACCCGTTTCTCTCTCTCTCTCTCCTTCGTTTCGTCTCCATATCCTTTCTCCACATGTCTCTCGTCTTGGACAGAGAAGGCACTGAGCGAGGAAGACGAATTATTTCCGAGTGCGTGTTCGCCCTGTTCCTTTACTCCAGACTCAGATAAAAGCTTTTGGCTCAATGGTCACGTGACGTATTACGCTGCCAGTGTGACTTCTCGCAATGCCCCCGAGTGAAATATAATTACGTGCCCCTTAGAACCGCATCTCTGCCAACGACGACAGCGCACTGTGGAGGAGAAAGGAAGTCACTGGCTGCCTGCCTTTTCATGGATTGTTATTTATTGCTGGTGTTCAAGTAATGATCAAAGCCAGTGAGCAACTCAATCTTACTGAGCAAACATACAGTTAATATTCATATAACTAGCTGGTGCCCACGACTTTGTTCGTGTTTGTCAAGAATTTTGAAGGTATTTATGTTTCTGCTTCCGGGATGATATCTAGCCTATGTTACTCGCTATTGAGCTGAAGATTGTGTCATATTCTAGACCAGTATTCAAGAACATTTTAGTACATTCATGAACATTCTAGAAGAATTATCCGTAGCTGATGTTGCACCAATCAGAGATGAAACGCGTACAACACAACAACACACAAAATTAAAAATAGCTGCATTGGCCTTATCCTATCAACTAGTAATTTGGTCGAAATATGAAAATGCCCTAGGTCGACCGCTTTCAACCACCATATCTCCCACACCCCCGCAGCTACTGACAAGTAACCACCATAATGAAAGTTGCACACTCGAGGCTACTGCCACACACTAACACCAGTTGACTGCGCTAGGCAATTGTGGCTGTAGAATAAAATATAGAACGACACACGTCTATTTTTATATATAATGTTTTTATTCAGTTATTTATGTATATATTCCAGTTTTGTACAACAATTCTGGTAATTTTCAAAATTAACAGTAAATAACTTACACTGAGGAAAATCTAGTCCACTTGTTTCATGTATATTGCCTTTAGGTTATGATCAACTTCAATTAAAATTCCCGTAAAACTTCGCTGTAGAGAATATACAGTATAAGGAATGACACATTACAATACCTTAGGAATACAAAATATTTGTACGAAATGTTATCTGGACTTCGCAGGAGAGAAGCCAGAGGACATTTTATATAGTTGATACACCGGGATGGCCTCCTTCCTTTCACTATCAAATAGTTATTTCTCTTCTCCTAGCTCCAACTTACGCGATTGCCTATGAGTACGTAATTTAAGTTGCTCAAGTGGATGACTGAAAAACTAACGTAAAGCACAAATGGCTCAACTGAAGTTATTCATTATGTTCACAACAGTCGACAAAGTAGCAAGGAATTCATAGAATCACATATGATGGGTAAAACTTTTGATCCTAATTTCTTTGCCTTTATTTTACATACACTTATGTATCTTTTTCCACTATATGTCGAAAGTTCATTTTAAATCTCACAATGTTTTTGTATGAAACCTCATTTCAAAGATGTGAATCGCGTAAATTATTTACACCGTTAAAAGCTGCAGCTGGACAACGACAATTACGCAGATGTTAAAACCTTTTTGGCTTTAACACAGCTGTGTAGTGAATGTGCCCAATCAGTAAGAGGAAAGGAATATTTGAATTTCATTCAGCTTTATTTTTTTTAATTTTTTTTTTTTTTATGGTCTTCGGTCATTGCGACCATTTAGCCAGCTCCCTATTTGTTTTTGTACCGAATGTTGTATCAGTCTCCAATCATGACATTGTAGACACTACAGTGAGGACAGCACGAGACGAACACAACACTTAATTAAAACCACCCATACCCGAGGCCGGACTCAAACCGATGGCCCTTGCAATGCGAAGCCAGCGTGCTAGCCACTACACTGCCAGGGCCGGCTTCAGCTTTATTGAGTTTGCGAGCGAGCCAGTTCCCAGTCGTCAGTATAGCAAACACGTCTTGTTATCAGAGTCGGATTTAAACAACAAATACTCTTCAAGGCTATGAGAACTGAAATGCTGTAGGTTTCTCTCTCTCGTATCATACGAAATACGTACGTTGCAAGTTCCATTCAATCAGCACTGAGCACGTGGGATTGCTTGCCCCCACTTTGCCATTACTGTATCATAGCTGAAAGACAATCAAGATACCCTAAAGTAGTTACGTAGAGGCGTTAGCCAATTATAGTGAGATCCGGCCCCACCCAGTGAGTCGTAGCAGACGACGCTCTGAAGCCACTTGTATAGTTAGTCTAACACCAACAACAGACTCGTTAAGATCTGCAATTCTAAGGTAAAACTCAACCATCTGATATTCCTATGCTTGTTGGCTGAAGGTTAACATTAATTCTTTCGAGTCACTCGATTCAAAGGATAGTTCTTGTATTAATCAGTTAGTCGTAAAGGCAGAGTGCTTATGGGACGAATGATAGGATATACAAGTCTATACCAAAAGTAGCAGGACTGATTTAAAAAAAAAAAAAAATATATATTGAAGATATCTTTACAATTCCTTAATCCTCTTCGAAATATCACCCTTAGGCAGCTACACACCAAAAATTACGCTGCTGACATTGGCCGTACGCTTTCTGGAAGTCAGTTTCGGGGACGCTGTTGAGAGCCCTCGTCGATGCTGCTTCAACGTCCTGGATTGAGTCAAACCGCTGTTCCTTCAGCTGCTTTTTCATCCATGTGAGTAAGAAAAGTCAGATGGAGCCAAATCAGAACTGTAGGCAGGATGCAGCAACGCGGCAATGTTGTATCGGGCCAACAGTTGGCTCATGACGGCGCGCCTTGGCAGGGGCGCATTGTCGTGATGCAGAGTCCAGTTGGCGGAGATGACTGGTCGGACGCTATTCACTCGGCCTCGCTGGCGGGATGGCACTTGCACGTAAAAGTTCGAATTGACAGTTTCCCCAGGGGAAACGAACTCCTTATAAATCACACGGCGACGGTAAAAAAACACGATCAGCATTGTCTTGATGTTTGATTTGCTCAGGCGAGCCTTCATTGGACGGGAGGAAGAAGAAGGCAACTGTTGGCCCGATTCAGCGTTGACACGTTGCTGCACTCCGCCCAAAGTCCCAATCTGGCTCCAACTGACTTTTTTTTTTATTCTCACGGTTGAAAAGGCAGCCGAAGGAACAACGGTTTGACTCAATCCAGGACGCTGAAGCAGCATCGACGAGGGCTCTCAACAGCGTCCTCGAATCTGACTTCCAGAAGGCGTACGGCCAATGGCAGCAGCGTAATTTTTGGTATGTAGCTGCCTAAGGGTGCTATTTCGAAGAGGATTAAGGAATCGTAAAGATATCTTCAATATTTTTTTTTAAAAAAAATCAGTCCTACTACTTTTGGTATATACCATGTGTGTCTTGTGCCATTATGATTTCAACCTTATTGTATGCTATGGAATGTTAGGATGTTTTTATCAAGTGTTAGAATAAATATTGAGTTGACTGTATAGGTGTGTTTTCTTTCATGAATACCTTGTCATTACATAAGAATTAAAGTACTGTAATATAATCGTGAGATGAACTGTCGATTAGGTAACGAATTCTGTTATGCAACATTAGCACGGAACACCTGTGTAACTTTCACCTAGTATGCTTGTCTCAAGTAGCAAGTGTTAGGGGTATTACCTAGCTTCAAACAGTTTAGCTTGACTTAAGAAGCAAATTAAACCACTCTTTCTTAACCTATGGATGCATATGCCAACTAAAACCCAATAGCTGACAGCAGTCTGGTTGAGGAACTCAAGCTATGTTGCGGATTTGCTGCTCGATTCGCGACAGCTGAAAGTGAGGACTTAGACCGAAGAAGTAATCCTAGATCTCTTAGTCGATTTTCTGATGTAATGCTAACATCCGTTTTTTCATTAGACATCACTTTACTTAAGCTATGATATTTACCAATAAATTTCTCTTTTTACTAGCTTTGTATGCTTCTGTATGACCGAGTGTGGTGTTGCAACGGTTACCGTTCTGGCCTCGCATTCGGGAGAACGGCGGTTCGAATCCCCGTCCGGGCATCCAGATTTGGGTTTTCCATGGTTTCCAAAATCACTCCAGGCAAATGCCGGGATGCTTCCTTCAAAAGTCCATGGCCGAATTCCTTGACATTCCTTGCCCCCTGTCCTTTCCCGTCTCTAAAGATCTCGCTGTTAAGAGACGTTAAGCATTAAAAAAAACATGTTTCATTGACCAGAAAACCGAATACCTTAATTAAAATTTTGTAGAATTATAATATAGGCGGAGTCCACTGAAACAAAAAATTTATCAGCGTGGAGTGATGATATAATTTTCCAACTTATTGCACTGGAAAATAAAGACATGAGTGACCGTCAAAGTTACTAATTTTAGAACGTATTTGTTACCAGGCCTACATCAATAATAATAATAACTGAAACTTGCTCTTAATATCGATCATATTCAAACATTAACAATACATATGTCTTAAAAAGTTATTATTTTGTAGTTACTGTGTCATATATTGGTACTATTTGATTGAAAGTGACTATAAAAAAAGGGTATAATGAATCCGAATGAATGGGATAACTGCTAATAAAATAAACTTTAAAACAATTAAACAATAGCACTAGTAGCGTGAGCGCCAACGTGGTGCGACATTAAAGAGCCTTGAAACGTAGTCCAATACCTAACATAAAATGTGTCTCATTTACTAATTATTTTTATTTATTTATTTATTTATTTTTTTTTTTTTTTTTTTTTTTTTTTTTTTTTTTTTTTTTTTTTTCAGTCTTCCGTGTGCACTTTTGTTAAAGAGTACCTAACCCTACCTGACTTTTTTGTGAACATGACGAATACCTTACGTGCAATTCAGTAGAAGATTTTGAAAGCCAAGTCTGGAGAAGATTTACGCAGCGGTCTTAAATAAAAGTCGTAGAATGCTTTTAATGTCGTAAGAAACCTGGCACAGAATGGCAGAAGGAACAGATTATCAAGGACAAGTACTTCTATAGATAGAGGAAGTTACGAATGTGGTTGTTGCTATGAGAACCTGTACAGCTGGCGACGGAGCGCGGTTATTAGAAAGTACATTTTTCCCCATTTACCTACAAATCCTCCAAAATTGACTGGAGTTTCTCTTATAATCAGTGACATAATTTTCGTGGGGGGAGAAAACTCTTGTTTTTCTGTTATTTGTAACCCAATGGGAGAAACTGTTTCCTGCGCTCTATTGCGCGATTGGTGGAGTACACAGAACACAAGAGAGACCAAAACGAGGTGTAAAATCAGAGAGAAAATCTTCGGGATAAAGTACTGATCATTCGGGGCTGGACGACGCGACGGCGAGAATTGCTGCACAAAGCAGCCTAGTGAGACTGACGTGATGCACTGTGACGTCGAGAAAGCGGCCAGATAGTGTCTCGTTGCTGCTTTCTACCGCAGAGCGAGTTCTGAGAATCCCCTGGGAACCGGCTGATATTCCCCCAGCGAAGACAGCTGTTCGCCGCTACACAGCTAAGGAAGCGTCCATAAACGAAGTAGCTCCATGTTGGCCTCCTGTGAAAACCCTCCCCCCCCCCCCTCCCCACGTAACTTGACGTGAATTTTGCCACCCCCCCCCCTCCCCCGTTCCAGGTATCTTTTTTCCCTTTTGATTCCAGAAGTTGTTTTGTACTTTTTTCTCTTATCAGACAATCATAAATTACATATAAATATAGTTAAATGACGGAAATAAACATTCACATGCTGTTGTGTGTTCTGTTCCTTATTTTAATTGTTAACGAATAATATGAATGAGAAGCTACGTGGCATGGCCCCTCCCCCACGTAGCTCACCGTAGTTGTACAGCCAACATCTTATCCCCCTCCAGACGGTGCAACGTAGTTTATGGATGCTCCTTAACCAGCATGGCACCTTTCACCCTGTGCATAATGCTGTAATAACGCTGGGATATGCGTAAATACTCCACAGCAAACAACGAAACACCGGGAGTTCTGGGCGAGCGGTAACAATTTGGCCTCGCATTCGGGAGGACGCGGGTTCGAATCCGCATCCGGACATTTAGATTTGGGTTTTCCATGGTTTCCCCAAATCATTCCAGGCGAAGGCCGGGATGCTTCTTTCAAAAGGCCATGGCCAAATTCCTTCCCGTTCCTTGTCCCCAGGCCTTCCCCGCTTCTAATGATCTTTATGTCGACGAGACGTAAATCCATAACCAAAAAAAAAAGTTATATTCATCCAAATTAACAAAAATCAATTTCTTCAATACTTTAAAGATCAAATAAAACGCTGAGATGCGTTTTATTTATTTAGATATTTATTAATTTACAATTTCATTAAACTGTTCAGATTTATGATATCTGTTACGTTGATTCACGTGTGCGGTTCAATTAGCTGAGGCGCCACTCACTGTATCGGGGAGGTACAAAGGGACCGAGCACGAGCCTAGGCCCCCACGTACCGGCCGTCCTGATTGCGAGTTTTAGACGGTTTCCTGAAAAAATATAAGCGAATTCTGGGACCATCACCAATCCCCTCCTCGTAAATTACACATTACAGAAAACAAAAAATACACTTACTATACTTATTATACTCGCAGACAGGTGGAAAACGCAAGACTTTCCTCCAATAAGTTAGGAACGCGGGCCTAACAGGCAAGGGTAGACTGACTCAGATCCTCCCTGCCTTCTGTTATGATTCACACTGGCCTACTTATCAGCCTACCGCGCCGAATCTTTCCTGTTCTTGGAACTTTGCCTGTTGTGACGCACTTATACCATCCTAGACTATTATGTGGGAAGCTATAAAGTGAAGTGGGCGCGCTGTAGACCTGAGGCCGAGCAGGTCACGGAGTGCTGAGCTCGTGTGGCGCGTCGAGCGCTCGCCCACCCGGTAATACGATAAGCGCGTTGCAGAGCCCTAACTCACTTTGCGCCTCCGCGCCGCGCCCAGCACTGTGCCACGCGGCTGTCACCAGCCAGTAATTTTAATTTCTTGCGGACGAGTCTGCAGCTGAGGGAGGAAAGAGTGGGTTACACATCGTCATATGCAGGGGCTGTGGAGGGGTAAGAAGATTATAACATGACCCCTCCTTGAATAATAATGGCTTTTCTGGTATACGATTCACCAGAAAATAAATGGTGATCTTGTATGAAATAACAAGTTAATAGGGAGTTTATTGTAGTTCCGAAGCGTTTTTTGTTTATATTTTTCGTGCTTTTATGCTTCTTAATAGCTTCGTGATTTTGCTGCGAAGTGGAGCTATTTATTTTATTTTCTGAATGTGCAGCTAAACTAATTAAATAAACTGATAGTATTTTTTTTATATTCAACAAAGTTTAACTTGGTTTTAATAACTCCAAATATATCACTTTGATTACATAATCGGACTTATTTGCAGGTTCCCCTTAGCGTTAACAACCTAGGCAATCTCCTAGTTATATCTGTATATCTTGTTACTATGGAAACCTTTTAAAAGAGTAATACTAACAGGCCATGGAACTCTAACATTAAAAAGATATAGAATAACATTAAAATATGTATTCAGGGATAACCTGTCTGTTATCCTACAAGTTGGTCAATTCCTACACTTAGTGGAAGGTTAAATCAGTTGCTAGTTGAATTATACTTCCACCAAAATATTCTTAATCCTTGAATAGAACTTCACAACAAGTTACAAACCGAAAACATACATTCAACTTGGCTTTTATTAATCTACCGAACTATTTGTGACATCGAACTACATTCTCCAAAACGGAGTGAAATGTAAGATTAGTATACAAATAGAAGCGTAAAAGATCTTCAGATTCACTATATATATGTATGTATTTCAAACGCTCACTAGTAGTAATGACTTCTTTCACCTTATCAGGCGTTAAGTGTTCTGTAAGTGAACAATCCAGGATTTGATCGAGAACTATACAAAGAGTTTAGTGAATACAACCTCGAGCTTTACCAATGAGCTAAACAATAAGACACTTTCATCTACTTTTCAACAAACTAGCAACTACAGAAGTACTTTTCATTTAGTTATTAAGAAACTGGCAAGTGTGCAGACTACTGGAAGCGATACGGAAATGATTAACAGAAATTAATTGGAATTCTTTGGAAGTACTTTGAAGATGATAAACTATTTCATACCCAGAAAACCACTTGAAATACGATTTTACTATATTGACGTCATTTTATAATTGATTAAATGTTTTAAACTTTCTTTATGTAAGCAACAAACTCCACCAACTATCTTTACATTTAATTAATAATAAACTTAACTTTGTAAATCATGAAATACGAGCAGTTTTATTAAAAAATTTAATCCTTAACAAGTGTCGAGAAAACTCTGCGATTTTATGGCAAATTGTGACAGATTATTCTCAAAGGCAGGTAAGTTTAAACAATTTCAGTTTAGAAATCTTGTGGGACGCTTCTTTTTTACTGATACTGAAAAAACCTTACAGTTCCACGAAACACTTGGATCATAATGGTAGGATGAATTATTGTCTTTGGATCATCCGAATCTTAGTAGAGATGCTATGAGGGACACTGGAGGTCGAATGCAACACTTTAAATATCTTAGCAAATTATACAGTTATGGAGTGAGATGAAAAAATGTAGGCACCGGTTGTGACTATTATCATTAAAAGAACCTATATACGACATTGCACATACCAATAAAACGAAGTCAAACAGAAAGTTTTTCAAATGTAATTCGACAAATTATCTATCAGGTTCTTTGTTTATTACTTTTTACCTACCATTTCATCCACTGTTTCAATAAAAAAAATATATTTTAGTAGATTAAGACAATTTTTTTGAACTTTCATCCCAATCCTAACTAGTTACAACTAATACCATAAATCTGAAATATCGTTTATTTGTGGTTTGAAAATACAGAAATGGCCGAACCTTTATGGATAAAATTTGGAACATAGACAGCTCATACCCCCACTAACAAATTATTTCCATTCCAAAAATCAGATGCGAAAATCTTCTTGTTTAGCCACTCCAAAACAACTTAGATGAATTCGTAATATAGACAGTCCATGTCTCGGATTAATACATAGGATTGCTTTTATCAAAATAAAATAAAGATCCAGTCGGTAAAACACAGTAGTGTTTAAATGTTATTGAACCACACCGAAATGGTTAAACCGATTCACATTGCACGTTTCTTCAGTTTTATTAATATTCTCACAATATTTTTAATTTCGTAGGAACAAACGCGGCCGTAGAATTTTATGCCTCGCTGTTAGTTATTGTAAAACCAGTCATTATTAATTTAAAATGGTCGATAAACGAGGCCAGTTTAATTTTGTATGATGAAATAATACTTAAGAGAAGATTTTTTCGTCCGAGGCCTAATGTGCAACGTTTCGATAACTTCTTTCCCTAGCTGTTGAATAAAATTCTGGTTTTCGTAATAACAAGAGTACGGTTTTGATCTTTATTTCTTTGAAATAGGGTTTTATTGATATTTTTGCTAACTTTGTATTTTTACATAACGGATATTCGATTTTCTCTTCTTACTAGTTTGATTAATTTACAATGTTTTGAACTGTAACACTTTCAAATAATGGGTAAAAGTAAATCGAATCTTTCACAGAGCTCGGGCAACGTTCGAGATAAGAAAGTAACCAGGATGGAGGAAATATGTTTCATGATATTATTGAGTGTAAGCCCGTGACCGTTTTTTTTGCATATCGTCACGAGTCTAGAATAGTTCCAGTTTTTAGGGTCAAAGATTATAACAGGTTGAGCTGATCTGACCAAATATGAACTTGACCTGTGTTTCACCCTTCGGTATAATAAAATCTCTTGAGCTTGAAAACCCTAGAAGTATTAATAGACGCAGGTGTTAAACATGGACGATCGCGCTATCGTGTAATTGTTTCAAAGGTCGTAGACTCGAATTGGCTGAAATACAAACTTGACTTGTATGTGAACCTTAAAGCTCACTCTGCAAAATTTGACGAATTCCTGTTTGCTTTTAATTGAAGCTGGGCATTCTTAATATAATCTTTGGTCATAGTGTCTGTAATAACCAGAGGACTTAATTCAGATTCCAGATTATTAAACAGTTGAGCAATTCGGAATAAATGAATTGCCAGAATTCGGTAACATATTTGGTTTGTGTCCACTTTAAACAACCTAAAAACTCACGTACAGCTAATATGAACAAAGACCAATAACGGAAGGGGTGAATAAAATATGTAGAAAGTAAGTAAATCATAATGTATAAACTTTGGTCAAGTAGCAACATTAGCGAAAGTTTTAATTAAATTGTAATTTAGCCTATACCAGAATGACGATTGGCATTCGTGGTTAGAGCAGAGGCCATGACTAATATAAGTTTTTTAAAGATTATTTTACATTGCTGCCATTAGCAACATGTTACTGAAAAGCAGTTCCACGTTTTCCAAGCTTATCGATATTTTTTTACTCTAAAATGCTAGTAAAGCAATCTTAATGAATGTATTATACAATTAATTCAGTAGCAGTTGCTTAGCTATTAAACTGTGGATATAACCTCGAATTTCTTCCAATGATATCTCTGGTGGCTGTTAATTTGCGAGCGAAAGCTGACACGTGACACCGTCCTCCAGCCAATAGCTATCGAGGTGAGTGAGTGAGCTTAGGAAATTGTATAGTAGATTCTTCTTTTGTTGTACATCCACAAATTTGTCCTGTATTGGTTTAACTGCTCGAAAATTCACCAACACACGCATAGGTACACATCGGCCAATCCAGTGCAGAATCTAGTCGTCATGTCTGCATGATGTAACTGCATAATGACACGAGACATTATTTACGGAATACGACATTAGAATAAGAACTGCAAATTCATGTTAACAAGTAAAACATTTGTAAGGCACATTTAAAAATCAGTAAGCGAATGTTACTGCTTGTTGCTGCACTTTTATTAGAAAGCTCGCAATCACTTTGAAAAGGTATTCTGAAAGCTTGCTGCAACAGGTAAAGCATTTACTCGCATTTCATTACGTAAATTCCCTTTCTTTTTTACTCTGTTCCTTGAACCGCCTCGTAATCTGTATACTCAAACGGCAAAAATGATGGAACG
>JARYHS010013631.1:39146394-39251818 GCA_031002005.1 Vandiemenella viatica | reverse complement strand
TTTCGGTTACTTTTCAATATTACCAATGTGAACGCTGAATGTAATTCTGTTAATTTGGTAATAAATAAGGAGAAAAATAAAAATCTGTGATAAATATATAAAATCTTTCTACTGCACTAATCACATCAGCATCGCACATTGCTGTCTCCTCCAGTCGTACTATACGCTACTAATAATACTTTTTTCGCACAGTGATATGATATGTTGTATAGAAATAAAAAATTTATTATCCTCTAACGGCCGCGCCTGCTTGCTCGCTTCTTGTTTTTTTATAGATTTTTTCCCCAACTCTGATACGGTGACTGGAAGTGAGCCATCTTTCGCTTTTATTAGTGCCCCAGCGCCAAAGAGGAAGTGTATAGTTATTCACAATGTTACTCTGATTAAAACAAACGGTATTAGCGCAAAACTTAGAATATTCACTGACAGATCATTCACCATCATCCTTTAGGTTCAAGCATTCTTGTTTGATTCATGCACTTGAGAAAGACATTACTGTTCAAACTAGCCACAAACAGACGCCTAATGTCATACAATGTGTTCTCTGCACCATCCTGCTTCCGTGCGACTCGAATACGGTGTGTCGAATTCACCAGCCAGAATCGTTACACCCCAGGTCCACACAGACTGTTCTCAGCACACTGAGTAGTCTCGAACTTTTCTGCCACATACAGTATATCGCGTGTTTGTATGTTGTGCAACCATAGTTTAGTACACGCATTACCGCCATGACGCAATGATGGCTTGTAATTCCCGTAACGTGTAGATATGAGCGCATGCTTGTTTGCAGCGTGAAGGAAGAAATGAGACACCTAAGTGATAACTGGGGGTCAGGCTAAATCTTACCAAGTGGAGTGGGACGGAGAGTCGGTAAAATTCTCACGTAATCTTTCTATTTCCTGGAAGGACAGTAGAGCTTGTAATAGTCATCTAACTTTTTTTTATTGAAAATCTTACCATATAATTTTTACTGTTCGGGATCCAGAAATGAAAGATCTCTAACTAGGTAACAAACTGCATTTAATCTGCATATTAAAAGGTGATATGTAAAACAAAGAAATGATTATGCACATATATATATCTATATCACTATCACTTCCACAATTATTTACACTTAATATAAAATTATAAATTTTCATTTATACTGAGGTATAGAATCATTCTCGCCTCGAAATAGTATGAAATCAAACATGATTAAGCCGGCTAGCTAATCACGCAGCACCAAAGCTCTGATTTCATTTTAATTGTTAAGCGGAGCAATGAAATTATCTTTAAGGGCGTGTTACGGTTTCCGTATTCCTCATTGTTCCTGATAATTCGTTGAACAGAACGATGTGATTTACCGTTTCTAGATTGCAGGAAGCGGCCACAGGTGTGTCAGGTAGTAGGCTCGAGATGCTTATCTTATTCCCTTCGTGTCTCCTCGCCAAAACAGGTGGGCAATTGGATACAGCAAATGCATGTATCGTTATTAAGCACAGGCAGAAACCAAGCTTAACCCATCAGCTGCTCGTTAGTCTGGTTCATGCTGCATGAAAGCAACAGAAAAAACATTTTTTAACATTACTACTGGGCAGCCAGTAGAAAATACGTCTAACACGTTTAGTGCTCCAGAACAGAATGAATCTAAAAATGGCCGAAACTTAGTTTCCAAACCACTTCGTTCTCGCCTTCGATGCTTTTCATTGGCTCAGCGCGGCTTCGGTATAGGGGACTATTTTCTGAGCATGTCTTTGCAAATTCCTACGCGCAGGTAAAGAGAGGCCCTTTTCCCGCCAACAAAGGATTGCTGTTGCGCTAAGTCGCGAATAACAGCATCGGCTCAACGGATATATTCAAACGAACTGCCCGGTCGACACTTAAGAGAAAATCCTCCAGTACCCTTCCTCCCAGCTACCGCTAATAACCAACACATCTAGAAAAACACAAAATGCAAGCTAAAAACAAAAGAGGTCTCCAAACTTCTTCCGACGTCAGTTCCACGTTAGGGAGAGGTGGGAGGGTCTCATCGCTCTTGAAGAAAAGGAGAGCAAAAATAGTTTCCAAAATTACGAGGTTGTAAGCGGGTGGGGGGAGTCCCCTCGATATCTCACCAAGAAGAAGAAGGGCCCACCAGATCTTACCAAGGGGAGGAGGCCGGATTTCAGAAAAAAACTCACGTAATTAATGGACACCCCTTGTATTATATTACTAATTTTTTTAATGAAAATTTTAGGTTTTGATACCATTTTTAAAATCAGTGTAACTCTTCATAGTATGTAAATTTATACATCTGCTTTAATGGAGAAAACTGAATTACGGACTAACAGAAAATTAGCTACCTTAAAAAAATATGCTTTAATGGCATAATGCATAATATGGTGTATGCATGTATTATTTTTATATGTTGAGTCAATTATTTACCCTGTTATATAACCGTGAAAAATATAATTTTGATGAAAATATTAAAATTTTAAAACTGTAATCAATTTAAACGCCGCCAGTTTGGCGTGCTGCACTGTGACTTCATTGTACACGACTACATTGGGGTATTGTATTTTGTCGAGTGTTATATCTCAAAAGTTTTAAGTTTTATAAGCAATTTCGATATGGAAGGATGTTGAAAACCATTTTATAAAAACTGTATTGTACCTATGTGCAAAAATACGACAATGCACCTGATAAAGTGTATTTTTATGTCCCGCGAGAAGCGAATGTAAGAAAAAGTGGTGTGTAGCTATGAGAAGATATAAAGAATCTTCAGCTAGTTGCTTATATTGTCCTGAAGGTCATTTGAATTTAAGTATATATTTAACGCATTTACGTTAAAATTGTTATAATATGTAACAATTCGTTACCTATTCAAACTCTAATCATAACTTAGTTTACAAAAGTGTAATAGGTATATTTATGCCTCGTCAATAGCCAATGTAATTTTGTTAGGAGGCGAATCTATTTTCGTTACGTACATTATTTTATTTTCAACCATTTACATCCAACCACTTCCAGGAATTAAACATATCGATCGTAGAAAAAAAAAAAGATTTCTCGACGTTACTTATAACGTTTAAAATACTTCTTGACGACATAAAAGTATATAAAAGATGAAAATGAAATAAAGTAAAAATTAATACCTATCTCGACTGAAAAAAAAACACCAAAACAATAAACTTATTAACAAAACATGAAAAACATTATGTAAGAATGTAAACTTTCCTGGCATATGTTTGCAGTGAAGTCCTCACGTGTGTACCTCCGGATTGTGTTATGAAAACAGAATCCGGCGGTATACCCGTGAGAACTTCATTTCGAATCAACGATTTTTTGGAAGAAATGCTTTGCTGCTTTATTAGGTTACTAGCTTCAAAGCTCGTCAAAAATAACGAGCTGAACGGTATGTTCTGGCAAGAAATTTCTTTGGCAATGATTAACTTAGTAAAATTGTTATAAAACAACGCGCAATGTAATTCTTTGTGTCTTACCTGTAACAAAAACTACCAGTTGTCACTCTGGTCAGGGGTGCATTTAAACTTTACCACAAACTCTGTTATTATACTAGACCTATATTTCATTGTCGGTTTCTCCGGAATGTTCCTTGATTCACATTGGATGTATCTAATACGTAGCTATTGCTCTAAAAGGGAAATAAAATAATTAATTCAAATATCTAACACTTAATTACCTTGCAGCTTTCACTCCTCCGACGTCAGTGATTGTAGAATCTGTATTTGATGCAAAATACGTTTTCATCATGAAAACATCTTTTTTTGGGAGATTATTTTACAAAACCGCTTCGATTCACTTTTCAGTGTATGAGTATTCTCGCAATAATGTAATATTTCATCAGTTATGCTAATAAATTACCACAAAACCTAAATACGATCACAAAATTATAAAAATGCCCAGTAACTAAGCATTCGTTTACAATATGAACGTGTACTTTGATGTCACGATTCGATTCGAGAAAAAACGTTGCGTTTCCGAGAAGTTACATTTCCCATGATTATGATTAATTAAAATCAATAAATCAAAAGCGAATAAATAGGAAAAAACGTTTTAGCGGTTATTCTACAGTAATAAAGCTTCCAAATAAAAATACTACACGTATATTCGAATTTGATGCATATTCCCTATTGATACTATTTGAGCAGTCGCTGGGCAGTGTGTACTGGAGGGACTTAGGACGTGAGGGCCTCTCATGGCAGAAGAGCCGGGGCTCATTTGTCTGCGGAATTGCAGCAGTCCGTCCTCCGGCTTGAGCCGACGGCTTCTCAGACAAAGCGGTGCGGGACCACCCAGCTGCGAACACAAACTTTTACTGCACCAGTAAAATTATTCCGCTTTAGAATCATTATCTAGTACAGGTTTTTTGGTACGCTCTTTATCCGTCCTTTATTATTTTTACACTTGAGTGTTGTAACGAACGCGTCTTGTGACCGCTAGTTACATTAATAAACTATATGTTTATTATTTAAAATGTGGAATATTTTAGTGGGCGTTTGGGCGCAGTGTACATTGTACAAGTGTGGAGCGGCAGATCTGAGGAATGCCAGCAGGCCGGTTCCTAGAATTAGCGAGGGGAGAATAGTGAGTGCCTAATGGAGGGGAGATTTGTGCTTGCCAGGTAGACAAACAGGGTGATCGGCGAGAGTTTTTTTTTCTGTTTTGCATGTGGCACGACGAACGAGGGAAGAGATATTCGATGCCGGACAGCCAGCAGGTTCGGACGATGTGATTTCTGGACTGTCCATTCGTGAGTGGGACTGTTGCTGCTGCCTGGATCCGTACACCCGCTATTTTGTTTGAGCAGATGAGCTCAGGCAAAGGACGACATCTGAGGAACTGTGCTACACTGGTCCATAGCAGAGAAGACCGTCATCCAATGTGTGGCGGCAGACATGTACATTCGGTAATTATACATCGCCAATGAAGGACACTGTGCTAGCTAGACTTTCAAGTTCATAGCATTGCCCAGCTACGACCCTGCAGATAAGAACTCTAATAGCCCGGATCCATCATCTCTTTCAGAAGTGAAGTCAAAATGTTGACTTCGTTTACTGTTTAAATTTTGTGTATTTTATATAAAATACCCTGGCGCCCACAAAAGGACAACTAATTAATTTTAACGAATTTTGTTATGTATGTCATGTGATTAATTGAAATAAAACCATTTGTGATTTCTCGTATAAAGTATTCAAGCAAGTTCTACCTTTCATGATAATAAAATAAAATAATAAAATTAATTATAATTTTAAATCACGTAATGAGGTCAGAACGTTACAGTATTTATATTGCATCTGAACTTCCAAATTTCCAAAATACTAATACTGACAGCTATGAACGTCTCTCGATACTTGGCATTTGCACTTCGTTTACAAGAGAAACTGCGTCTGTGAACCTGTAGAAATGTTTTCATAGTTTCATAACTGTCTAATATGGACAGGAGTGTATAAAATAGAAAAATTTACAATTATTTTTCTAGATGATTACGGAAGGTGATCCATAAATTGCCATAAGCTACAACTTGGCTAATATGATATCACTGTCGAGTGAAATATGCTGGTGTAATGAAATCAGATATAAGACCATAACTTACTTTTCTAGCAACTTCTACGTTTATTTTGACGTATTGGGGATTTTCTAATGTGGGCTCTCCTTGAATGAAACTACCGACCGTAATTCTATCAAGAATGTGAATGTTTAGAAACTAAACTAGCAAGATATTACTAGTACCAAGTAGTACAATTTGCCTGCAGATGACGTACCTTTGTTTTCTCTCTTGAAATAAATTTGCTTTGATGTAATAAAAAGAAATTTCATAAAAAATGTTATTACTCACTATACTCCAATTTTACCGTGTCGTGATGACCAAAAAGTGATCTCCAGTGACGAATCAACTAAAAGATATCAGATACAATCTTATTGTTTCAAATAAAAATATTCGTGTACTTTAACGATATAATTTTCTGAGCTCCTGGACGAGAGAAACAGGACGCGCAGTTCAAAACTGGTGGGGACAATTAAAACATGATACACTTCTGCAAACGCGCTATAATAATAGCGTATTTGATTATAGTGATTAAAATCTGCTCATCTTGATCTCATGTATCATAATCATCTTTTCGTAATGTTTATACGGAGTATGTGCTGAAATTGTTAAAGAATTAAAGAAACTGGGAAACATAAGAAAACTTTCTTATTAAGAAAAAATGTGGAATGAGATAAAGAGCTAGAAGTGGAAAGTTTTATTACATTTGGCAGAGCTGCAATTCATAACGATTTTTATGTTACTTGAAAATAATTCATATTTATGAAGTACTAGCAATTTATATCCGTAACTTACTGCTGTAATGTTGCAAAAACGAGAAAGCTAACTAATATTATTCTTTTAGGTGATTTTTTAATTTCTTTTTCTAATGAACTGCGATTTAAAGCTGTCTAATAAAAATAAAGTGAAGATATTAATTCAGTACATTAATTTAGTCTTAGAATACGCCTACTGGTGCCATACCGCATTGGTTTTCCATTGATAGTTCAAGCAACAAGATATTCATAATCTTTATGATAATTTTAAAATTCGGTCTCTTGAATTTCAAGCGTGATTCCATTTTATTCAGTTTCATGTTCGTTGTGCAATAATATTTGAATAAAGTTAAGACTGTAGCTCAGTAAGTTATATAGGATTGATATTCCATCAGATTTTCTGCGGTGATATAAATATATTTTGATTTTACATTTAATTGATGCAACAGTATTTAGCGGTATGTGGATTTAATTTAAGGAAATGCTGTTTGTCTAGATTATGTGTTTAATAAACTAATTAAAACATCCAACAGACGAAGAAGGCATCTTAAAATTACCTCTTCAAGAATTCTTCGGACTATCATTTTTACATCACGTCTTAGGCAACGGTTGCTGTAATCAGGGCGTGAGAGGGAACCTATAATAAACTTTTTCTTACTTAGTTTGGATTTAACACGTGTGTTTCCACAAAAATATTTTAAATGTTCGTAGTTCATTACGTATAATGATTTTATTTACGATGTTTTGATCTTAATACCTGCACACAAAAGTTACCGTTCGTAACTAAACGACTTTTAGCATACTTTTCAAACTCTAATACTGTTTTTATCTTAATATGTGGTGGTAGCCTTATTTATACTTTAAATATTTTGGTTATACATTGTTTTAAGATTAGGGCTTCAAAAACTGTACAAGTCATTAGCTGTTCGCCGCGAGGAAAAAAGCTTACCTGACTTCATATCTTGAACAGATACACACATTAATGCGTACGAAATGCTGTAAAATATATCAGAAATAAGTAATTTACCCAGCTTTTACCTTCTTTCAGTATTTGATATAATTCTTAAGCTCTGGCCGTTTCATAATTTACCCCCCTTCTTTTTCTTTACTTCCGTTACGGTGCGAGTTGTCACAGCCAAATATTTCCTGTTACAAATTTTAACTTTTTTGGTGAGTTGGAAATTCTTCCAGCCTATTTCTGACGAACGTTGGCCTTAGTCAGACTAGGGTGACATTTCGTAAACACTGCACTGCGTCTTTAGCTTCGAGGACCTTTCCTTGCCGCTATCACATTCTAAAGTTTCCGCATGGAGAGTCTCCCTGCACAAAGACCGGTAATACTTCCATTGTGACAGTGGAAACTGAAGGAGGACAAAGACAAAGAACGCTTTTATCTCCCTTCAGCTTCAGTCGTTAACACCTTGTGTGTTGGCGCAGGGGGCAGACGTCACAAAGGCAACTCCCTCCACATCACACGACCTGCTCAACAATGTCTTCACACCTCTCAGAGTTTCACAGTGAGACGTATTTCTTCGCACGGAAACAGAGTGAAAATTTGCTGAAGAATATATAAAAAATGAAGATTGAGTATTCAATAACACTACATATTCCGTGAAAAAATTTATCGAATAAAATCCGATTAATAGCGAGGTTGGTGGTTTGTAGTAGTGTGAAACAAGAGCCATCTCATTTGTAACTATATATTCCTGATTTCAACTGCAGACCTCTACTTTGACGTAAGCATCTGAAGCTATCCCTTGCAGCAAGTTGAAGTATCATAAACTTCACCGGAATACAACTAAGCTAAACAAAATACACACATCATATACTACATACCACTGTGAGGAGTGGTGCTGCTATCTAGAGGTACGAGATCAGTCGTTATCGACGTGTGTACTGTAGATTACCACGATTTGCCTTTTGACTCGCCTCAGCTGTTTTGTCCTGCTGAGCTGGCGTCTGCAAGCATTTGAATGTGGAAACAGGATTAATAGCATCTTAACTAATGATGTCAGAGGTAGTCTGAAATGAGGTCAAGAGGTGCGGTTGACTAGTGTATATATTTATGAACTTCGTGGGGAGGAAAATTAAATGATACAGTGATCTGATACATCATAAATCTGTAGCTGAGCGATACTTCTGTAATAGAGCCAAGTGGCTAGAACAAAATATATAATAAGAACAGTACGAAGCGTAGAATTGATGGTGGCTGAGTACTTAACAAACATTTCTAATCCGTTGGTTTTAAATGTAACTTTTCTTATATAGTTTCCAAAAGAACTGCTTCAGAAGCCGGCGTTAAACTGCATTTTGCGGGATGTCTCGCGGAAGGGAGATTAAAACTGTCACATGTGGGAGGCTCGGAAGGCCCTGATTGGCTACTTGAAGTTTGTTTCAAGTAGAATCTGATACAAGCATCGTTCCTACCCAGGTGGTGAACTTGGCTTGAATTTTCGTGTAGTTGAGAATAGAAGTGTAATGTTCGCACCCATCTCACGGCTGTCGTTCCTCAGAAAGCGACTTCTGCTGTACTTAAATATTAAGAATAACTGCCGAAGTACTGAAAGATACTCTGCAATGAACAACCTGAAACGGTCTTGCGTGGTTTTCCTAGCCGTGTGGTCACATTCCAACAACTTTGAGAGCTCCAACAACAGTAGTGTTAGTTGTATGTTTGTTCCGTTAACTTCGGTTTTAATAAACTTTCTTTAGTTGGCAACCCAAACACCGATTCAACTGATTGCTATTGTAGCCTTCCATAAAAATAGAATGCAAGTAAAAGTGACAATAAGTATTTAAATCCACACTATTTATACGGTTAATCAGTCTAGTAATGTGTTCGACCGTTCGAAGTTACTGTAGCAGCTTATTTTTTTATTGGATTAACGGTTTTTACACCAGCAGTCAACCCCAGGCATTGGTTCCTTCCGCCTCGCCGGCTGTGGTCCGAGGCCGTGCGTGTAGTGCGGGCAGCGGCCAGCCCCTATCGATCGGCAGACGCGGCCGTTCTTGCGCGGAGAGGTGCGTGCAAGAAGCCATCCGGGACGACAATGGGTCTTTGTCTGCACATGCTGCCCGCTGCAATGCACCGGGTCAACAAAGGCTCTCCGCAGAAACAACCGCCACTCTGCGCCGCGCACCACGTGACTTCTCTCGGCGAGGGAGAGGCCCAGTGCTGCGACTCGTGGACACCGTGGCAAAAACCATCATTCTGCTAATTGAAAATGACAACTCATGCCCAAAACGTACTGTATAAAACAAACAGTTTATCCACTACCGGCCTTTTGAAATCACTGATAGGACGTTTCTTGGTAAAAAAAAGTAGACTAAAAGTTGTTCTAGGCGATCAATGATGATCTAATAAGTCTAAACCCGTATGCCAACAACAATTTTATTTTACCTGCACCAACAGATAAAAAAAAAACACCAAAATCCTTTATTAGTAAAGCACTCAAGGCAAAGGCCTTAAATATCAACATGTTAAAAAGTGGACGTTTCTACAAAATAGCTTATGTCACACTGCAGTAAACAATATTTTTATTGTGAAATAAATACAAATATCAGTTCAAAATCGTTACATTCAAGCTCCATTCGATTACAATATCGTCGTTTTTCCAATCTAAAAACTTTTCCATGATTTTGAAATTGTTCCGTTCTCTTTTTTCTTATGATAATGTGAAGACTCAATCTTTTTTTATACATCGCATTATGCATTATGGATTGCAACATAAAACGTGGAACGATAGCGTCCTCTTTGTTGATTGAAATAAGTAGTTGTCACGAAAACAATCTGTTCTACATTAAATAACTTGCGACATTTTTTTTCCTCTCTTAAACTCTAATTTCAAACAGTGCATTACTCACTTGCAAATCCTTTTTATTTATGCGTTAAATCAAAACATTCTTCAGTCCTCAGACTTAATTGTCTTTTAAACTATAACAACCATACAATATTCTTTGCTAAGGTCAGTGATATCTATCATCTGATAGTATAGGTTACAAGCTAGCTAAATTAATTATCTATACTCGCATGCCGTAGCCATTCACCATGTATATCAAAATATAATTTTACATACATAACATTAATTAGTTCTATGGTTGTTACCTCACAACGTTCCAAAACAAATGTGGAAAATAACCGTATAGCTTACTGGGAGAAATGTTGAGTTACTTTAAATTACGCCTCCGGTGAATCGCATAATCCGAAGGTGGCTTTTCGTAATGATACGGGTGAACCCTGGAGTTCCACAATTTCCAAGAGAGGCATCTTTTCCTGATTATCGATTGGTGCAGCTACCGGTCTTTCCGTGACACGAAAAACTGCTAGTTGACTTAGGTCCCGTTGCTGAGGACTAGAGCCGTAGCAAACCATATGTATTCGTTACTGAGTAATCAATACATCACCTAACTCGAAGTACCGAAACGTTACTCAAACATTCATTTCGTTACTCGAATTTGTCGTATGGATGCCAGTTTCATTCGTTAAACGAAAAAATACGATGCATCATGCAGGAACTGGAACAGTTCGCCCAGCGACTAAATGAATCTGAATGAGAGAATGAACATTTGAACATCGAGCATTGCGTATTTATGGGAATTTTGATTTGAATAAGTTTCTTTACAAAGGAAAATGTTTGAGTACAAACATGTTGCGCGTACATTATTTTAATATTATTAATATTATTTTCTGGTAAATGTTGATAGTTTAACTAGGTAAGTACGAGTCATTTTGACAGACTAGAGAGTTATTTTGTAGTTTTGCCTTTGTTTAACATTAAAATTTACAGAGCGTGATCTGTAAATAGAAAATTTGGGTAGATAATTGGGGATGTTTATTGCTTTTTTATTTATCATACCTTAGTGAGATTTTATTAATTTCAAACATTAATGAAATGCGATTATTCTAAAATGTGATATTCTAACTTCTCTTTTATTTTAGTGTAAACTTTACGTAAACTTAGTTTACTAAAACCACAATTTACTTAAACTTTACAAAGTACGAATGAAGTCACCCCTTAACCCGTACGCGACGCGACTCGATGCAATGCGTCATAATAGTGTCTGATTGTGTCAAAAGTAACGAGTAACGAACAATAAGATGCGATAGTAACGGAGTCGTCCCGTGCACGGCGCGACTCGATACAGTGATTCATACTAGCGCTCAATTGTGCCAAAAGTAACCAGTAACGATTGGTTTAGTAATCAATACATACGGGTACATAACTTCTCGTTACATTTACAGCTCGACTGAGACAGCGCTGCCGGAGTCGTGGTGGTACGTCACCCAAACTGCCAACTTCTTCAGGACATTAAGCTGAGAGGCCGACTGTCAACACACACCTCTGCTAGTAATATGGTGCAAAATGATCTCTGTCCACTGCAGATGACAAGCCGCAACTACCACTCCCTTGCCTCGTATTCGGGAGGACGGCGGTTCGAATCCCCGTCCGGGCATCCAGATTTGGGTTTTCCATGGTTTCCCCAAATCATTCCAGGTGAATGCCGGGATGCTTCGTTCAAAAGGCCGTAGCCGAATTCCTTTCCATTCCTTGCCCTCCATCCTTTCCCCTCTTTAAAGACCTCACTGTTAAGAGACGTTAAGCAGTTAAAAAAAAAAAACACTCCCTTCGATCGGAAGTGCCGCCTTAGTTAAATTCCTATGCCCTGTCCAATAGGCACATTCGACTAATCTATGAGTTTTCAAGAGTAACTTGTTCATATTTTTGTCTAGAAACGGTTCCTTTCATTTATTTAACTTAAAACGTAAGAAAGCCCTGTGCTGCATCACTAAAATTATATTAACTACTTCTTTATTCTGTTTATACCAGAAAATCCTTTATTTTTATGTAATAATATTATTTTCAATATGGGTTTTTACAGCAATAGTTTCAATAACGTTAAATTACTAAATTAATTCAAGCTAGTTATGGGAAAATCAATAATAGCACAACAAAAAGAAAATGAAATACTCCAAAATTCTCGGCAGTCGAGGTATGTTTAAAACTAATGGAGTTAATTGAAGAGGAGGCAAAATTTATCACCGTTCTATGAGTAATATAAATGATGTGCAACTTAACGTTTGTAGAAGCAAGCATTTACATTTAAATTATCCCAGTTAGTACGCTAAATATAACATGAAATGTACAATTCGTGAATATCTAACGAATTCGTCGAGGCACTAGCCGCTTCAAGTACTTAATTGCAGCGATTAAAGTTTGTGATGAAGGAGGACGCTTAAAGATAATGCAGTTGGCTGCGTCTGTCGGATATTTTAGAGAGCTCCGGCGGCACAGGAACGAACCGTATTTCCCTTGATTGCCCATCAACTAATGGATCGAGCGGAGTGGTGGCAGCTCCATGCAAAATTAACATGGCTTCCAGTGTACTCTACTGCGCCATTAATAAGCGTTCCATCATTTTTGTCGTTTGAGTATACAGATTACGAGGCGGTTCAAGGAACAGAGTAAAAAAGAAAGGGAATTTTCGTAATGAAATGCGAGTAAATGCTTTACCTGTTGCAGCAAGCTTTCAGAATACCTTTTCAAAGTGATTGCGAGCTTTCTAATAAAAGTGCAGCAACAAGCAGTAACATTCGCTTACTGATTTTTAAATGTGCCTTACAAATGTTTTACTTGTTAACATGAATTTGCAGTTCTTATTCTAATGTCGTATTCCGTAAATAATGTCTCATGTCATTATGCAGTTACGTCAGAGACATGACGACTGGATTCTACACTGGATTGGCCGATGTGTACCTATGCGTGTGTTGGTGAATTCTCGAGCAGTTAATTGAACAGGCTGGTTTTAGGTCAGGATTCAGCACAGTAGATCACATCCAAGTCATCCACGAAGTAATAAGTCGAGCAAATGAATTCCAGATGCCCCTCTGTTTGGCCTTTATCGATTTTGAAAAAGCTTTTGATTCAATCCATCACTCAGCAATCATGCAAGCCCTTTTAGAACAAGGAGTGAATCCCGGCTATATCGACTTACGGTACAACATCTACACCACTTCCACTGCCTTTGTCAACATCGCTGAAGTCATCAAAGAGTTCCCAGTAGAAAGAGGGGTAAAACAAGGAGACTCTATATCCCCCAAGTTATTCATCAGCGTTCTCGCCTCGCATTCGGGAGGACGGCGGTTCGAATCCCCGTCCGGGCATCCAGATTTGGGTTTTCCGTGGTTTCCCAAATCACTCCAGGCAAATGCCGGGATGCTTCCTTCAAAAAGCCATGGCCGAATTCCTTCCCATTCCTTGCCCCATCCTTGCCCCCCATCCTTTCCCGTCTCTAAAGACCTCGATGTTAAAAAGAGACGTAAAGCAGTTAAAAAAAAAACTATTCATCAGTCCTAGAGTTGGCAATGTCAAAAATCCAATGGCAAAACCGAGGTTTGAGAATAAATGGAAGAAATCTCAACAACTTAAGATTCGCTGATGATATAGTTTTACTCTCAAACAGTCTGGAAGAGCTCAAAGAACTGATAAATGAACTAGAGGCAGCGTGCAGTGAAGTGGGCCTTAAAATAAATATATCAAAAAGCAAAATCATGCAAAACAAATGGGCAGAAAAAGATAAAGACAAGGCGGTCATGAAAGATTCTGGTATTGAGTCCGTAGATCAGTACATCTATCTTGGCCAACTGATCAATATGAATGGTGACTCAAAGCCTGAGATCTACAGACGGATAAAGCTGGGCTGGAGAGCATAGGGAAGAAATTCCATAGTTTTTAAATCGAACATGCCAATACATCTTAAAAAACAGGTATTTGAACAATGTGTATGACCGGTCCTAACATATGCCTGCCAGACTTGGACCCTAAATAGTCACACGAAGCAAAAACTGAGAATTGCCCAGCGAAGTATGGAAAGAGCAATGCTAGGGTTTACAAGAAGAGACAGGAAAAGGGCCGTGCACATCCGTTCAATAACTAAAGTAACAGACATCTTAAAAAGAGTCATGACCCAAAAATGGCAATGGGCCGGTCATGTTGCTCGCAAAAGAGATGAAAGATGGACTACGGTAGTGCTGGACTGGATACCGAGAAACCTGAAAAGAGCAAGAAGAAGACCCCCGGATCGCTGGGATAAGGATATACGTCGAGTTACAGGCGTGAACTGGAAGAGGGCGGCTCAGGATCGATCGGCCTGAAAAGAACTACAGCAACACTATGTAGAATTAAATTCTAATATATAGCTCATTAGGCTTAAAGAGGCTACATCCTGAAAAAAGGATCGATATAGCTGCAATAATAATAATAAAAAAACCAATACAGGACAAATTTGTGGATGTACAACAAAAGAATAATCTACTATATAATTTCCTAAGCTCTCTCACTCACCTCGATAGCTATTGGCTGGAGGACGGTGTCACGTGTCAGCCTTCGCTCACAAATTAACAGCCACCAGAGATATCATTGGGAGAAATTCGAGGTTATATCCACAGTTTAATAGTAAGCAACTGCTACTGAATTAATTGCATAATACATTCATTAAGATTGCTTTACTAGCATTTTAGAGTAAAAAAAATCGATAAACCTGGAAAACGTGGAACTGCTTTTCAGTAACATGTTGCTAATGGCAGCAAAGTAAAAAAATCTTTAAAAAACTTATATTAGTCATGGCCTCTGCTCTAACCACGAATGCCAATCGTCATTCTGGTATAGGCTAAATTACAATTTAATTAAAATTTTGCTACTTGACCAAAGTTTATACATTATGATTTACTTACTTTCTACATATTTTATTCACCCCTTTCGTTAGTGGTCTTTGTTCATATTAGCTGTACGTGAGTTTTTAGGTTGTTTAAAGTGGACATCAAACCAAATATGTTACCGAATTCTGGCAATTCATTTATTCCGAATTGCTCAACTGCTTAATAATCTGGAATCTGAATTAAGTCCTCTGGTTATTACAGACACTATGACCAAAGATTATATTAAGAATGCCCAGCCTCAATTAAAAGCAAACAGGAATTCGTCAAATTTTGCATAGTGAGCTTTAAGGGTCACATACAAGTCAAGTTTGTATTGCAGCAAATTCGTGTCTACGACCTTTGAAACAATTACACGATAGCGCGATTGTCCCTGTCCATGTTTAACACCTGCATCTATTAATACTTCTGAGGTTTTCAAGCTCAAGAGATTTTATTGTACCGAAGGGTAAAACACAGGTCAAGTTCATATTTGGTCATATCAGCTCAACCTGTTATAATCTTTGACCCTAAAAACTGGAACTATTCTAGACTCGTGACGATACGCAAAAAACGGTCACGGGCTAACACTCAATAATATCATGAAACATATTTCCTCCATCCTGGTTACTTTCTTATCTCGAACGTTTCCCGAGCACTGTGAAAGATTCGATTTACATTTACCCATTATTTTAAAGTGTTACAGTTCAAAACATTGTAAATTAATCAAACTAGTAAGAAGAGAAAATCGAATATCCGTTATGTAAAAATACAAAGTTAGCAAAAGTATCAATAAAACCCTATTTCAAAGAAATAAAGATCAAAACCGTACTCTTGTTATTACGAAAACCAGAATTTTATTCAACAGTTAGGGAAAGAAGTTATCGTAACGTTGCACATTAGGCCTCGGACGAAAAAATCTTCTCTTAAGTATTATTTCACCATACAAAATTAAACTGGCCTCGTTTATCGACCATTTTAAATTAATAATGACTGGTTTTACAATAACTAACAGCGAGGCATAAAATTCTACGGCGGCGTTTGTTCCTACGAAATTAAAAATGTTGTGAGAATATTAATAAAACTGAAGAAACGTGCAATGTGAATCGGTTTAACCATTTCGGTGTGGTTCAATAACATTGAAACACTACTGTGTTTTACCGACTGGATCTTTATTTTATTTTGATAAAAGCAATCCTATGTATTAATCCGAGACATGGACTGTCTATATTACGAATTTCATCTAAGTTGTTTTGGAGTGGCTAAACAAGAAGATTTTCGTTATTGTTTTCTCTAAAAACTTCATCTGATTTTTGGAATGGAAATAATTTGTTAGTGGGGGTATGAGCTGTCTATGTTCCAAATTTTATCCATAAAGGTTCGGCCATTTCTGTATTTTCAAACCACAAATAAACGATATTTCTGATTTATGGTATTAGTTGTAACTAGTTAGGATTGGGATGAAAGTTCAAAAAATTGTCTTAAGCTACCAAAAGATATTTTTTTTATTGAAACAGTGGATGAAATGGTAGGTAAAAAGTAATAAACAAAGAACCTGATAGATAATTTGTCGAATTACATTTGAAAAACTTTCTGTTTGACTTCGTTTTATTGGTATGTGCAATGTCGTATTTAGGTTCTTTTAATGATAATAGTCACAACCGGTGCCTACATTTTTTCATCTCACTCCATAACTGTATAATTTGCTAAGATATTTAAAGTTTTGCATTCGACCTCCAGTGTCCCTCATAGCATCTCTACTAAGATTCGGATGATCCAAAGACAATAATTCATCCTACCATTATGATCCAAGTGTTTCTTGAAGCTGAAAGGTTTTTTCAGTATCAGTAAAAAAGAAGCGTCCCACAAGATTTCTAAATTGAAATTGTCTAAACTTACCTACCTTTGAGAATAACCTGTCACAATTTACCATAAAATCGCAGAATTTGTTAATGATTAATTTTTTTAATAAAACTGCTCGTATTTCATGATTTGCAAAGTTAAGTTTATTATTAATTAAATGTAAAGATAGTTGGTGGAGTTTGTTGCTTACATAAAGAATTTTTAAAACATTTAATCAACTATAAAAGAACGTCAATATAGTAAAATCGTATTTCATGTGATTTTCTGGCTATGAAATAGTTTATCATCTTCAAAGTACTTCCAAAGAATTCCAATTAATTTCTGTTAATCATTTCCGTACCACTTCCAGTAGTCTGTGCACTTGCCAGTTTCTTAATAACTAAATGAAAAGTACCTCTGTAATTGCTAGTTTGTTGAAAAGTAAATGAAAGTATCTTATTGCTTATCTCATTGAGAAAGCTAGAGATATATCCACAAAACTCTTTGTATAGTTCTCGAGCAAATCCTGGATTGTTCACCTACAGAAGACTTAATGCCTGATAAGGTGGAAGAAGTTATTACTACTAGTGAGCGTTTGAAATATAGATATAGTGAATCTGAAGACCTATCAAGCTTCTATTTGTATACTAATCTTCCATTTCACTCCGCTTGGGAGAATGTAATTCTATGCAACAAATAGTTCGGTAGATTAATAAAAGCAAAGTTGAATGTATGTTATCGGTTTGTAACTTGTTGTGAAGTTCTATTCAAGGATTAAGAAGAATATTTTGGTGGAAGTATAATTCAACTAGCAACTGATTTAACCTTCCACTAAGTGTAGGAATTGACCAACTTGTAGGATAACAGACAGGTTATTCCAGAATATATATTTTAATGTTATTCTATATCTTTGTAATGTAAGAGTTCCATGGCCTGTTGGTATTACTCTTTTAAAAGGTTTCAATAGTAACAAGATATACAGATATAACTACGATATTGACTAGGTTGTTAGAGCTAAGGAGAACCTGAAAATAAGTCCGATTATGTGATCAAAGTGATGTATTTGGAGTTATTAAAACCAAGTTAAACTGTGTTGAATATAAAAAAAACTATCAGTTTATTTAATTAGTTTAGCTGCACATTCAGAAAATAAAATAAATAGCTCCACTTCGCAGCAAAATCACGAAGCTACTAAGAAGCATAAAAGCACGAAAAATATAAACAAAAACGCTTCGGAACTACAATAAACTCCCTATTAACTTGTTATATCATACAAGATCACCATTTATTTTCTGGTGAATCGTATACCAGAAAAGCCATTATTAAGTAATTATTAAAGGTGGGGTCATGTTATAATCTTCTTACCCCTCCATAGCCTCTGCATATGATGATGTGTAACCCACTCTTTCCTCCCTCAGCTGCAGACTCGTCCGCAAGAAATTAAAATTACTGGCTGGTGACAGCCGCGTGGCACAGTGCTGGGCGCGGCGCGGGGGCGCAAAGTGAGTTAGGGCTCTGCAACGCGCTTATCGTATTACCGGGTGGGCGAGCGCTCGACGCGCCACACGAGCTCAGCACTCCGTGACCTGCTCGGCCTCAGGTCTACAGCGCGCCCACTTCACTCTATAGCTTCCCACATAATAGTCTAGGATGGTATAAGTGCGTCACAACAGGCAAAGTTTCAAGAACAGGAAAGATTCGGCGCGGTAGGCAGATAAGTAGGCCAGTGTGAATCATAACAGAAGGCAGGGAGGATCTGAGTCAGTCTACCCTTGCCTGTTAGGCCCGCGTTCCTAACTTATTGGAGGAAAGTCTTGCGTTTTCCACCTGTCTGCGAGTATAATAAGTATAGTAAGTGTATTTTTTGTTTTCTGTAATGTGTAATTTATGAGGAGGAGATTGATGATGGTCCCAGAATTCGCTTATATTTTTTCAGGAAACCGTCTAAAACTTGCAATCAGGAAGGCCAGTACGTGGGGGCCTAGTCTCGTGCTAGGTCCCTTTGTACCTCCCCGATACAGTGAGTGGCGCCTCAGCTAATTGAATCGCACACGTGAATCAACGTAACAGATATCATTAATCGGAACAGTTTAATGAAATTGTAAATTAATGAATATCTTTTTTTTTTTTTGTAACTGCTTTACGTCTCTTTTTAACATAGAGGTCTTTTAGAGACGGGAAAGGATGGGGGGCAAGGATGAGGGCAAGGAATGGGAAGGAATTCGGACATGGCCTTTTGAAGGAAGCATCCCGGCATTTGCCTGGAGTGATTTGGGGAAACCATTGAAAACCCAAATCTGGATTCCCGGACGGGGATTCGAACCGCCATCTTCCCGAATGCGAGGCGAGAACGCTAACCGTTACACCGCCCCGCTCGGTAATGAATATCTAAATAAATAAAACGCATCTCAGCGTTTTATTTGATCTTTAAAGTATTGAAGAAATTGATTTTTGTTAATTTGGATGAATATAACTTTTTTTTTGGTTATGGATTAAGTCTCGTCGACATAAAGATCATTAGAGGCGGGGAAGGACTGGGGACAAGGAACGGGAAGGAATTTGTCCGTGGCCTTTTGAAGGAAGCATCCCGGCCTTCGCCTGGAATGATTTGGGGAAACCATGGAAAACCCAAATCTAAATGTCCGGATGCGGATTCGAACCTGCGCCCTCCCGAATGCGAGGTCAAATTGTTACCGCTCACCCACAACTCCCGGTCTTTCGTTGTTTGCTGTGGAGTAGTTACGCATATCCCAGCGTTATTACAGCATTATGGACAGGGTGAAAGGCGCCATGCTGGTTAGGGAGCATCCATAAACTACGTCGCACAGTCTGGGGGGGGGGGATAAGATGTTGGCTGTAGAACTACGGTGAGCTACATGGGGGAGGGGCCATGCCACGTAGCTTCTCATTCATGTTATTCGTAACAGTTAAAATAAGGAACAGAACACACAACAGCATGTGAATATTTATTTCCGTCATTTAACTATCTCTGTATGTAATTTATGATTGTCTGATAAGAGAAAAAAGTACAAAACATCTTCTGGAATCAAAAGGGAAAAAAGCTACCTGGAACGGGGGAGGGGGGGTGTGTGGCAAAATTCACGTCGGGCTACGTGGGGAGGGGGGGGGGGGGGGGAGGGTTTTCACAGAAGGCCAACATGGAGCTACGTGGTTTATGGACGCTTCCTTAGCTGTGTAGCGGCGACCAGCTGTCTTCGCTGGGGGAATATCACCCGGTTCCCAGGGGATTCTCAGAACTCGCTCTGCGGTAGAAAGCAGCAACGAGACACTATCTGGCCGCTTTCTCGATGTCACAGTGCATCACGTCAGTCTCACTAGGCTGCTTTGTGCAGCAATTCTCGCCGTCGCGTCGTCCAGTCCCGAATGATCAGTACTTTACCCCGAAGATTTTCTCTCTGATTTTACACCTCGTTTTGGTCTCTGTTGTGTTCTGTGTACTCCACCAATCGCGCAACAAAGCGCAGGAAACAGCTTCTCCCATTGGGTTACAAATAACAGAAAAACAAGAGTTTTCTTCCCCCACGAAAATTATGTCACTGATTATAAAAGAAACTCCAGCCAATTTGGAGGATTTGTAGGTAAATGGGGAAAAATGTACTTTCTAATAACGGCGCTCCGTCGCCAGCTGTACAGGTTCTCATAGCAACAACCACATTCGTAACTTCCTCTATCTATAGAAGTACTTGTCCTTGATAATCTGTTCCTTCTGCCATTCTGTGCCAGGTTTCTTACGACATTAAAAGCATTCTACGACTTTTATTTAAGACCGCTGCGTAAATCTTCTCTAGACTTGGCTTTGAAAATCTTCTACTGAAATGCACGTAAGGTATTCGTCATGTTCACAAAAAAAAGGCAGGTAGGGTTAGGTACTCTTTAACAAAAGTACACTCGGAAGACTGCAAAAAAAAAAAAAAAAAAAAAAAAAAAAAAAATAAATAAATAAATAAAAATAAAATAAAAAACATAAATAAATAAAAATAATTAATAAATGAGACACATTTTATGTGTAGGTATTGGACTACGTTTCAAGGCACTTTAATGTCGCACCACGTTGGCGCTCACGCTACTAGTGCTATTGTTTAATTGTTTTAAAGTTTATTTTATTAGCAGTTATCCCATTCATTCGGATTCAGTATACCCCTTTTTTATAGTCACTTTCAATCAAATACTACCAATATATGACACAGTAACTACAAAATAATAACTTTTTCAGACAAATGTATTGCTAATGTTTGGTGTTTAAATACACAATATGATCGATATTAAGAGCAAGTTTTCAGTTATTATTATTATTATTATTATTGTTATTGCTGTAGGCCTGGTAACAAATACGTCCTAAAATTAGTAACTTTGACGGCCACTCATGTCTTTATTTTCCAGTGCAATAAGTTGGAAAATTATATCATCACTCTACGCTATTAAATTTTTTGTTTCAGTGGACTCTACCTAGATTATAATTCTACAAAATTTTAATTAAGGTATTCGTTTTGGGTCAATGAAACAGATGTGGAAAATTGATGAGCTGGCGGTCTGTGGCAGACGAACAGTGAAGCTACAAAAATAATGTTCCGTTAAATTTTCCATACAGAAGTTCTTTTATGCTTTTTTTTAATGCTTAACGTCTCTTAACAGCGAGATCTTTAGAGACGGGAAAGGATGGGGGGCAAGGAATGTGAAGGAATTCGGCCATGGACTTTTGAAGGAAGCATCCCGGCATTTGCCTCTAGTGATTTGGGAAACCATGGAAAACCCAAATCTGGATGCCCGGACGGGGATTCGAACCGCTGTCCTCCCGAATGCGAGGCCAAAACTCTAACCGTTACATCACCACGCTCGGTCATACAGAAGCATACAAAGCTAGTAAAAAGAGAAATTTATTGGTAAATATCATTAACGAAGTAAATAGGTTACTCATAGCTTAAGTAAAGCGATGTCTAATGAAAAAACGGGTGTTAGCATTACATCAGAAAATCGACTAAGAGATCTAGGATTACTTCTTCGATCTAAGTCCACACTTTCAGCTGTCGCGAATCGAGCAGCAAATCCGCAACATAGCGTGAGTTCCTCAACCAGACTGCTGTCAGCTATTGGGTTTTAGTTGGCATATGCATCCATAGGTTAAGAAAGGGTGGTTTAATTTGCTTCTTAAGTCAAGCTAAACTGTTTGAAGCTAAGTAATACCCCTAACACTTGCTACTTAAGACAAGCATACTAGGTTAATTTACACAGCTGTTCCGTTCTAATGTTGCGTAACAGAATTCGTTACCTAATGGACAGTTCGTCCCACTATTATATTCTAGAACTTTAAATCTTATGTAATGACAAGGTATTCATGAAAGAAAACATACCTATACAATCAACTATATGTTTATTCTATCACTTGATGAAAACATCCGAACATTTCATAGCATACAATAAGACTGAAATCATAACAGCACAAGACATATAACCTATCATTCGTTCTATAAGCATATGGCCCTTGCGACTAATTAATACAAGAATTATCCTTTGAATCGAGTGACTTGAAAGAATTAATGTACGTCTGTAGCCAACAAGCGTAGGAATATCAGATGGCTGAGTTTCCTTAGAATTACAGATCTTAACGAGTCTGTTGTTGGTGTTTGACTATACAAGTGGCTTCAGAGCGTCATCTGCCACGATTCACAGGGTGGGGCCTAATCTCACTATAATTAGCTAACGCCTCTACGTAACTACTTTAGGGTATCTGAATTGTCTTTCAGTTATGATACAGTAATAGTAAAGTGGGGTCAAGCAATCCCACGTGGTCCGTGCTGATTGAAGTGAACTTGCATCGTACGTATTTCGCATGCTACGAGAGAGAGGGAAACCTATAGCATTTCAGCTCTCATAGCATTGAAGAGTGTTTGTTGTTTAAATCCGACTCTGATAACAAGACGTGTTTCTGTACTGACGATTGGGAACTGGCTCGCTCGCCGTGGATCAGTGTTCACAAACTCAATAAATCTGAATGAAATTCAAATATTCCTTTCCTCTTACTGATTGGGCACATTCACTACACAGCTGTGTTTAAGCCAACAAGGTTTTAACATCTGCGTAATTGTCGACGTCCAGCTGCAGCTTTTAACGATGTAAATCATTTACGTGATGCACATCTTTGAAATGAATTTTCATAGAAAAACTTTGCAAGATTTAAATTGAACTTTTGACATATATTGGAGAAAGATACATACGTGTATGTAAAATAAAGGCAAATAAATTACGATCAAAAGTTTTACCCATCATATGTGAGTCTATGAATTCATTGCTACTTTTTCGACTGTTGCGAACAAAATGAATAACTTCAGTTGAGCCATTTGTGCTTTACGTTAGTTTTTCAGTCATTCACTTGAGCAACTTGAATTACATACACATAGGCAATCGCGTAAGTTGGAGCTAGGAGAAGAGAAACAACTATTTAATAGCGAAAGAAAGGAAGAAATCTCGGTGTATCAGCTGTATAAAATGTCCTCTGGTTTCCCTCCTGGGAAGGCAGAGAACATTTTGTACAAATATTTAGTATTCCTAAGGTAATATAATGCGTCACTCCTTAAACAGCGAAGTTTTACGGAAACTTTAATTGAAGTTCATTATAACCTAAAGGCGATATACATTAAACAAGTAGACTAGATTTGCCTCAGTGTCGTATATAAAAAACTGAAGAAAAATATTATATATAAAAATAGACGTGTGTCTTTCTATATTTTACTCTGCAGGCACAAATGCCTAGCGCAGTCAACTGGTGTTTGTGTGTGGTAGTAGCCTCGAGTGTGCAACTTTCAGTATGGTTGTTGCATGTCAGTAGCTGTGGGGGTGTGGGAGAGATGGTGGTTGAAAGTTGTCGACCTAATATTAAATAGACGTTTATGTCCTTATATTTCACCTTGCAGCCACAACTACCTATCGCACACCACTGATGTTTGTGTGTAATAGTATTCTCAAGTCTCCAATGTTCACTATGGTGGTTACTTGTCGGTAGCTGTGGGGGTGTGGGAGAGATGGTGGTTGAAAGTTGTCGACCTAATATAAAAATAGATGTGTGTGTCCTTATATTTCATCTTGCAGCCACAACTACCTATCGCACACCACTGGTGTTTGTGTGTAGTATTAG
This sequence comes from Vandiemenella viatica, assembly GCA_031002005.1. Lineage (NCBI taxonomy): Eukaryota > Metazoa > Arthropoda > Insecta > Orthoptera > Morabidae > Vandiemenella > Vandiemenella viatica. The sequence goes on along the minus strand of JARYHS010013631.1, from coordinate 39,227,852 downwards.
CCTCAAGTCTCCAATCGTGCACTGTGGTGGTTACTTGTCGGTAGCTGTAGGGGTGTGGGAGGTATAGTGGTTGAAAGCGGTCGACCTAGGGCATTTTCATATTTTTACCAAATTACTAGTTGATAAGATAACGCCAATGCAACTATTTTTTATTTTGTTTATTGTTGTGTTGTACGCGTTTCATCTTTGATCGATGCAACATCAGCTACCGATATTTCTTCTAGAATGTTCATGATTTCACTAAAATGTTCTTGAATACTGTTCTAGAATATGACACATTTTTAAGTTTAATTTTCAGCTATTAACAATGGCGAGAAAATTAGGCTAGATATTATCGTGGAAGCAAAACCATAAAAACCGTCAAAATTCTTGACAAGCACGAACAAAGTCGTGGGCACCAACTAGTTATGTTTGCTCAGTAAGATTGAGTTGCTCAGTGGCTTTGATCATTACTTGAACACCAGCAATAAATAACAATCCATGAAAAGGCAGGCAGCCAGTGACTCCTGGAGACTGTTTCCTTTCTCCTCCACAGTGCGCTGTCGTCGTTGGCAGAGATGCGGTTCTAAGGGGCACGTAATTATATTTCACTCGGGGGCATTGCGAGAAGTCACACTGGCAGCGTAATACGTCACGTGACCATTGAGCCAAAAGCTTTTATCTGAGTCTGGAGTAAAGGAACAGGGCGAACACGCACTCGGAAATAATTCGTCTTCCTCGCTCAGTGCCTTCTCTGTCCAAGACACGAGACATGTGGAGAAAGGATATGGAGACGAAACGAAGGAGAGAGAGAGAGAGAAACGGGTAGACGGTCCGTCAGAGCGGGGTGAGACGTTTAATCAGGAAACCGCTGCCACTGCTTCTCTGTCTAATGACTCACAATGTCGGATTCATATCTAGTAGAGACCAGAGTCAAGGATCACCTAGTCTCATTAAACATCTCGAGGGCTGGACTCAAATGTACGAAGCATATAAAATGCATGGTAATAGCACGTTCAAACCACTGCTGCTGGCATAGTATCATGGGAGGAATAGATTTTCTTTCGTATTCAATAATGTACTCGGAATACACTGGTGTGCAAAACTTAAGGATGAGGCAGATAAAGTAACATAACATGTTAACTAATTGGTTGAAATAAATGAAAGTGTGAGAGCGTGTTGTTAGAGGTGTCCACACGTTCATAGAATACTGGTCGTTACACGGCGTGAAGGCAGGGGAACTATAGTGCCATGTGTCTGGCTCCATAAGAGGAGGCAGTTGAAGGAACGGGACAAGACGGTGTAGGTCGATCAGCGAACTGTTACGGTGCACTGCGGTGCTGTTCTTCATTACATCATGGCCCGGAGACAACATCTGGATGACTTCTCACGGTATATAATCTTCGGGAAACTGTTAGAAGGACGAAGTGTGGCGAATATAACGCTGTAGTTTGGTATTGCTGACAGCATTGTTTTACTTGCAAGGGATGCATTCACAAACACAGGCACTGCTGTCCGAAGCAGAGGAGGTGGTCAACTACGGTCAATTACAGCAGAAGATCGCTACATTGTGCAACAAGAAAGAAGAGATCCACGTCAAACAGTGGATTCAATTGTAACCACATTTAAAAGGACTGTAAGTCGCGCAATCTCATTCTCCACAGTGAGATAGTGACTGCTTGGGGATGGTCTATTAGCCAGACGATGATGACACCGGCACATCGGTGGCACCGTTTGCGATGTTGCCAATAGCATCAAGAGTGGACCGACGAGGAGTCAGATGAGAGCAGATTCTGGGTACTGATTATCGGTGTACCCTCTACTGGCGAGAGGTGGGAAAACGTAATTCACCCAGGAACAATATGATTGTTTTATAAGTGTTATATTGTGGAGAACATAGTGTTGCATGATCGTACCAACTTTGAAACTTTTTAATTTGGTACATTCACCGCTCAACGTTATTGTGACACTATACTCCTTAACCGAGAGCTTCTTTTCAGGGGTGTATTCGGACTTGACTTCATTTTTATTGATGACAATTTCCGACCGTATGGAACAGCGCAAGTGGAGGAGCTCTTAGAATGAGAGAAAATTCGGCGAATGGAGTGGCCTGCTCGTTATCCTAACTTAAATCCCATCGATTGGATGTGGGAGGCGTTGGTGAGATGCATTGTAGTGCCAACGACCATCCAACAGTTGTCGAACAAACTGGTGGAGGAATCGAACGTCTTACCACCAAAACTCCTTACCATATTTGTGGCCAGCATAGGGGCATGTTGCAGAGCATGCATCGCTGTCCCTGGTGATCACAAACCCTTTCAAGAACCAGGTTCCTCGTTTCTGTAATGTTCAGCGACCCTAATGAGTCGAGGTGTCTTCAGTGTAACTTATTGTCTCTTTATAAAATTATTTCTGTTCTTCTAATCACGTATATCTTTTCAGTTGCCTACTGTACCATACTGTAGCAGTTCTTTCTATGTATGTTTCAAGTTTCATCGAGGTATTTTACTTGGCAGAGACACAGCATGCGAAAGCTACTGTCGTTCTTAAATTTTACACACCAGTGTATATTGCAAGCACAAAAACTTTAAGGAACCATCCCGACGGTTCGCCGTACAGGAGTCGAACCTCCCTGATACCAATCACTACATTAACCACCCAACCAACATGTTCGGAATCCTAGTATTGCTTAGGGCATTAGAAACATGATGGGCTCTATAAACCGTAGTGCCCTAGAACATATTTTACATACGAATTTGCATAGTTCCGCCGTGATAGAGTTATTATTTGTACATAATAAGACATGATAGTCTTTGGCCACCAACTGCAGAGTTTTGCATCAAAAGTCGTGGTTGGTGCATTAACCTCTGTCATTTTTGACAAGAAATTTTTGGATCTTTTGTCTTGAGATCAGAACTATACTATGAATACAATTCAGCAAACAATATGAGCTCTGAGAAATACGGTACGCGAGTTACTTTTCCATATACAATAGACACGCTAAGCGCTGTAAAAATTACTCTTTACGTGGATTTAATTTTGATATACAGCTTTTTACTTAATTAGCTTTATTCATCCGTTTTTTCGCGCAATTATGTGAATTAAGTGTTTCATTCATGTATCAAAATAACTTCTCTCACACAAAATTTGCTTTCTGGTACGCTCCGTAATACGAGAAAAAGGTGAAAAACTTCTTGGCGTTCCTGTCAAAGAGGATATAATTTAGGTAAAAAATGTGTTAATTTCTCTTTGTAGTTCCCCTATAGTTCACTGTGTTAATTTTTTCCCCAGTCAATGGATTCAGTCCCTGAAGTTCGTTTCCGAAAGATCTGAAAAACATCCCTCTACAGCTTCATTTGATTCAAAATGTTTTCATACCATACATTTCTTAGATATCGAAGTAGATTGGAGTAAGAAGGGGCGAAATCTATTGAATAAGACGTACTTGTCAACAGGGCGTACTTCAGAACCCTCAGTTTTGTCACTGTAGCCGGATGCATTAGAAGAATCGCTTTTCCAATCCGGAAAACATTGACCATGACGTTTCTTACTTTTCTGATGCAGAGCCGTCAGCTCCCATCCGCTGTTTGGAAAGGCTCTTTCGTCTCTGGCCAGCAGTGGTCTCTTCCATTGTAACGAACCCTTTTTAAAATCATCTAAACATTGTTGATAAATTTGTTCTTGGTCAGCATTTTAAAAATTGTGGCATCCATCTTGGTTTCTTTCATTTAATTCTTAATGCATAATATTCAGTACATTTTCTTTTGACGCGCCTAATGCCCAAGCCATGTCACACACCTTTATTTTTCGATCGTTTCAATAGCATACGGTGTACGTGATCGATGTTTTCATCAAAGCTTGCAGCTTTTTTTTTTTTTTTTTTTTTTTTCATCAAAGCTTGCAGCTTTTTTTTTTTTTTTTTTTTTTTTTGCCAACCGGCTACTGCTCACAACATATTCAGTTGTTGTATCAAAACACGGATTTCTCTATTAATTGTTATCACTTTAATTTTCTCAGCTATACGACTTCACATCAGAATGAAACATATCCTATTTAACCGCGAGCCTCGGTAGCGTAGGGGCTAGAGTGCTAGCTCCACGTACGGATGGTCGCCGCTTCGAGTCCGGCCGCGGGCATGGGTGTTTAGCCTGTGTGTGTGTGTGTGTGCGCGTCCTGTAATGTATAGAATTACTTGCAAAATGATATACAATGGAGAAAAAGGATGATCTGAAATCACGCTTGAGCTGGGTGTATGGCCACATGTCATTACACAAATTCCTATTTAACCACCGCACTATGGACTGTACAGTACATTATTCGAATTCCAATTAATATCCAAGTGGTAGTTTTCCCATTAATCCTGTTAATCCAGCAGGTGAACGAAAGTTGATTTTCGCAGTTGAAATGCTTAAAATCAGGAGATAATGAAAACCACGCATCGTTCGTGTATCGTACTGTTCCTATAATGTAATCTACAGTTAGTAAATAGTGTTCATATTATACCGTTTAAATTCACTCGATTTTTCACTGTTGAAAATAAAGAGGTGGATTGCTTATAAAAGTTTACGAATTACCGACCGATTTTCGTTGGGAGTAAACCGTCCAAAACGAAGAATTTTATGATTATGTAATATTCCAGTTTACCCGTTTCCACGACACACAAAAAACGCCTTACTTTAAAAAGCCGTATAAAGCAAATTACTTCACAGATCAATCAGAGATATTTTCTTTATCGAGAAACGTGTACGAGCAGCGAAGGAAAAAAATATTGAAAGCAATGCCAATTATGGGTCAGGACGGGAACTTTTCACTTCAACTACATATTACCATTCTGTAATTATTTTGCTTATTACGTCTTAAAGCTTTAAAGATTTCTCCTTTTACACTGTTCGTATACTGTCCTGACTGTATTTATAGATATTTGTCTTATAAGCTGAGATTTTCTAAATATTTCTGCTTTCTCATATCCAAACTGATAAATTCAGTTCTGCGCTCAAAAGTGATATGCAGTTGCCAATATTTTTCTGCTTGCAACTTCTGTATTAAGAGCAGATTTACGTTGTAGTTGGTAGTAGGTGGTGACAAAAAATACAGGTTTTGAATATTGGAAGACTTACCATTTATTAATTTTTATTTATTTTTGTACTTATCGCAAATATATTTCTGTACTTCTAAGTCTCAAATTGTTAACCCAACCTCAAATTTATTTGTTGGTCATTTCTACGTACAATATTTCCAAAACAAAAAATAATTCATCGTTATTGTTCATTTAGTTCCTGAATAGTTTTGGTCTTCATAATTCTCTTGTCACATGGCAAGACACAAAATCGGCCACACTCTTCATTCCTGCTTGCGAGTTCCAAGGTTCTTTCCCTATAGTCGTTCTTTCTTTACTCACTGATGTTTAATCTCTGCGAATTCCACGAAGTCATAGACTTCAAAGCCATTTTATAAAGTTTCCGGCCTTATTATCTCTAGCTTATCTTTTCTAGTACGAGAGTGCAGTCTTTTCTTGTAATTGGTGTTCTAGTCGATAGTCCAGTACTCTGTTTTTCATCCTACCTTTACTGCATAAATCATGTGTATAGCTCCAAAACGTTTGAAGATTCTATCCCAATTTTGCTGAAATGTAAAGTTAGATGACGTTTTTACAATCCACAAAAAATGTTTAGTGCCACCCAGTACCCGACCAATAGATCTCACTTCTTTTCACACGTGATTGATTACAATTATTACATGAAATGCTTACTGGTACATATATAACAACAGTCCAAATATTAAATATCATACCACAATATATATTATTACTTTCCTTGTTTAAAATTCATTCTCTGATCATGATACGGGTAAAATTGAATGTAAGCAATACAGTTAATGAGATTAATAATGATTATCGACTATTATAGGTTTTGATCAGCTGCTTTTACATCATTTATTGAGAGAGGATACATTTTTTGAGAACATTTCTGTCTATTTCCTTGTTATTTGTTAGTCCTTTTCTTACGGAGTTTCAGTTTTAAAATTACCAATTCTAGCTTCTTATTCTAGAGTCATTTAAATACAATTTCACTGTCGTCTTAAGAACATTTAAAAACAACCTTGAGTCGGCAGGAGGGAATCACCATTTAAGTTCAAATTTATATGTGAGCATTTTCTAGTTTTGCTGTGTACTGATACACCTTTCTAAGTAACAATGGGCATGTTTAATTGTTGTAAACTAGTATGTGTTATCAAAAAGCAACGATAACCTATATGGTGTTAATGAAGTGAAGAAAATTTGGATCCCTCAGTGTTAATAGCATATACGCCGAGATACAGCTCATAATGAAAGTCATTTCAAATAGATTTTTCAGCCCTTGTTTTACGAATAAGTGATAAAACATTTAGATTAATTATTTTTTAAAACTGTTGTCGCAGTACTTTTCTATTTACAGTAATTGGTATATGCCTGCAGCATATAACCGTAGGCCGCTTTAGATGTTTGAAACCAGTAGCCAATAACAGTTGTTGATCACATGAATGTAGAAAGTGAATTACACTCTTGTTATATAGGAAAGATTCTAAGAGGTACTTCCAATAGTACTTAAAGGATAAAAAAGGAGCCATTAATGGCATGATGGAGACACAATTTGCCGAGCATGTTTATGCCCTTATTTATAGTCTTAGATATTTCGGGATTATTCAAGTTTGATTCCTAAAATAAATCAATAGGTACTTCCTAAACCAATTCCTAATACAGTAAAAAAATCACATTCAATAAACTTGTGAATCACTTCATTGCTGAAGAGAGTCGCTGAGTAAGAGTAGGGTCATAAGCCTTACGTAGTAAAGATAGTCGCTTGTTTATCTCAATAGAGTATTGCTACTCATGATACTTTTTGGTAATAATACACAGGCTATTATTTATTATGTTCTTACGTTAAGCTACTATTTCAGGCTTTAAAAATTTTAAGTGAAATATTTCTTCTCAATGTACACTGTCTTTTTATTCTGAGAACTATTTAATTTAATTTTTTCGGCTGATGCTGTAATCTATTATGAAATCATTGCTTCTGTTTTTACATTATAATAGCACGAACCTTGAAATACTCCTTTTCGAGGCAAGAACAACTCTCATCACCAGATGGTGAAACATACGATGCTTCATAATACCACCGAGTTTGCCAGAGCAGCATAATGAGTTCTGTAGTTACTGATATAGAGAGAGTTGTTGCTTGCTGGCATATTAATTCCTCGCTCAACTTTGCTGCGGCTATCAATTCATAGGTGAGGCTGTATGTTATATTAGGTCACACTAGTGGTTAATGAATCGCACCCTAAATGGTGTGAGAGGGAAAAACTGTCTGCCACCAGGTGACGACTAATAATGAACGTAAAATGTTACGTGCGATGGAATTAAGTGGAACGTATAACTTTAAAAAGCTGACCAGACGAAAAAATTACAGCTGCACCGTGTGACAGCTTTGAAACTGGAAAAAAATTTGAAGTGTAATGGCAACAATAACATATGATTGTCCAAAAATTGAAATGCCCGTAAGGCTTCTGATTTTTATGTTGGTAAGTTTTTAGTGCATAAATGTAAAGAATCTTCAACCATAAATAAAACAATTTAATATTAGAGTTACATAACAAATTGGTGTCCAAACTTTAGCACGTACAATTCACTACGTGATTTTCTGAACAATGTAGGAACCACGATTACTGTTTCTTTTGTTTTCGTCATTGATATGTTGTTTAGTTTTTACGGTTATGTCCATCGTTGTAAAAGTAAATAATGTTTTATGCAAGACACAGTGAATCAGTTTTCGTATTACGACAGGAATGGATGCGCATATATATGGTTATATTGCTATTTCAGTTGAAAAACTGGAACAGTTTGGTTTGTCTAAAGTGGTTTGCTACTGGACCAGTTATCTTCATGTTGATGGAAGGTACCTACTTTCCCTTTCTACCATTTTCATCATTACTAATATCTTGCATGTCTCAATATTTAAGTAAATATTATTAATTCTTAAATTAAATTAAATTTTAATTTTTAATTTTCTACTCGAAATTCCTCTTTACGTTATTGACAATCGTGACTAAAATAATAAAAATAATGTTCAAAATTTCTATTTACAGAAGTAACACGAACTCAACACATTACATTACGAACTTCTAAGGATGCATAGAGTTACTCTAATCTTAACATTAAACAATTATGCCTTATACTTTATTTTGTCTGTTGTCATTACTGTTCTAAACGTTTTATTCAAATATATGTCATCTTGAAAATGAAAGTTATGTCAGTAACGCTGAATTAGTGCTGTATTTATTACGTTTGCTGCGTTGCTATAACAAACTGTAAAGATTGCGGGCGTGGTTCCATTACACATTCCAGAACTTAGCATTTTTGTTTGTTTGTTGACTTCATAGTTGCTTCTCAACTACTCTGTTTACTAATGCTGAAGCTTCAAGTTCAGAATAACAGAATTTGTATTCTTTACTACACGTCGAATTTGCAATAATGCATTATTAATATAGAATTACGAAGCATTTACTAACTACTAATACCTCGAATAACTATATTAATGTTTGTAACTTGATTCGTAATAATGTTGGGTTTCCACAGTCTGTAGTTTGTTTAGTAACCGGGGTAGCATAGTGTTGTTATTTAACACAAGCTAAAACAGGTAGAGGTGGACAAAGTGACTCACTAAAGAGAACGGTGCGTATTTGATCACTCAATGAAAAGTGCAAGTTCTTTTGATGGTTCACTAGCTCACTTTAAATAAAAATATTGGTTATTTTCGATTTGAGTATAGCATCTGTTCGTTTTAATTAGATCTAGACTGATTTCTTATGTTCATCTCACTGGTGGTTAATTTCATTTAATTCGTATATTTTCTCAGGTTTTTTTCTTAAATACTACCAGATTATTTTTGTACTGAAAAGGCCATTTCAAAGCGTTGCTGGGAATATTTGAGAGGCAGTTAGTTTAACATTATTTATTACAAACTCAAAGCACAATAAAATTTACAAAACTTTTTGCTTTAAATCAAATGAAGATTACTGTTCACAAATAAAATTTTTGGTATTTATTCCCCTACCAATATAGAGAGATATGCGGAACGGTTCGTCTGTCAGACTCGAATGAACTCGCCCACCACTGGTACTACACCGCGAGTGCTGGAACGAAGAACGAAAAAACGAACGATCTAGTTCATATCGATCTTTCAGGATCTTTAGTTTTTTGCAGAGCGGAGCGGATAAACAATCAACGGTGTGCAACAGAGAACGGACATGGGTGAAAAAAACGGCAGTCGGGTGATGAGTGGCGAACAGTTCTCTAGTCCTACACTCTGACCTTTCCTGAAAGTACGTCCATATTACATGAAGGAATTAACATCATAGCTAATTTGTTAATTATAATGTTGTATGTTATGAATAATAACAAAATAAAACTATAAAATTTCTAAAAAAGTTGATATATAGAGAAACGCTTTAAATACCTCAGTGACTTTTTTTTAACTAAGTTGCAAGTGAAAATGTAGAGTTTTACATCATTTAAGACTAGCTATATCTCAATTTGAAGAGCTGCCGTGAGATATTTTTGTCGATACATGAAAAAAATGACACCGTTATGAAGCAATTTTTGACAGCAGAATCTCTAAAATCCTTATTCTTATAATTTTTCTTCTTACAATTCCACAGAATATCCTTACTTTCATGCAGTTTTAAAGACTTTAATGCCTCTGCTTCACTCCGCTTACGCGACTTGTCAGTTGTCGCCAACTTGTTTGTTGAACTCGCACGCCAAAAGTTGGTCATGAACAGAGTCCACTATCCTCAGTCAACTGACTGTCTTGAACCTGTTGACACGAGGAGAGTGGACTATCTAGTGCTGCGCGCGCACCCTAGACAGTACACTTAGACAAGGAATTGTAGGTTTGAACCAAAAAAAAAAAAAAAAAGGAGAGCTAAAATTTGGCACAGACGTTCCTTAGTACCTAAGAAACAAGTACTGAAAAGTCCCCACCTCTGGGGTGTCCGTGTTATAAATTTTTTCAGGTCAAAAGGTTTAAATAGGGATTGAGTGCCAAATCGGTATAAACTCGTTGCAACATTTAAAATATCAGACATAGTAACGTTTTATTGCACCCTAGGTAATTAGGATTGGCTAACCCCTGCATAAATGTGTAATATCGTCACTAGGGTTCGGATCTTTAGGAAAAGTCATATTTTTTTCCTGTCTCCTTTTTGAGCTGAAATGCAGAAATAAACACTGATTCAACGTTTCTGATTGTGTTTAAATGTATTTTATATAGCCTATAAATGCATATTTGGGCCATTTCCTAATTATGGTCATATTTCAGCAATTTTTATGGTCATATGGTCATATTTTGAGAACAAAACTGGTAATTTTTGATAGAAGTTGTAGATGAAAAGAAATTAAGATAATTATTCAGAGAAATATATTCATGTTATACATTGGTGAAAGAAACGAAACTAATTGTAACCAAATTGTTCAGAATTCACCAGTCAAGAATTAAAGTTATAAATTATTGTCACTCTCTAAACGTTAATGTTCCTCCCGCTTTTTAAATTCGACTATGCAGCAGCAGCAGCATGCCTGTATCGAGCCGCGTCAATCAATATCTCACTTGCGACGGTATCGCGGAAATTGAGTCCACTGCAGTGACCCACCGATGAGTTGAGAGGAATCAATTGTCTTCCTATGATTCAGTAAGGCGAAACTGCAGCTTAACGGGAAACCCGTCCCTACCTGTGTCAGGTATTCCCCACATACCAGACTCTAGGCATCGAAACAAGCACAAAGCCTTCAGCCACTCACGCACTGTCACAAATGCTTTTGAAAATAATCCTGAACCACCGTTAAATCTGCAGTTGATCAGTGAGTACCGCCATGCCGAAAACAAAACTTTCTGAAATTATAAAGTTACGGAGTTACGTAAAGGAATTTGGAGAGGAATATTTTAGCACAGATGAAAGAGTTCTTTTCTGTAAATTATGTGAAACTAAAGTGAATGCAACAAAGCGATTTCATGTGCAGCAGCACTGCAATACATCAAGACACAAGAATAACGTAATACGACATTCAACTCGACAAAGCAAACAGCGACTTTTCTTGGATACATCTACAGCTTCGTCGTCTTCCAAATTATCAATTTTTTCTAAAGAACTCTGGGAAATGATGGTATCAGCCAACATCCCACTTAATAAAGTGAACAATGAGCATTTCAAATCGTTCTTGGAGAAATACACAACCGAATCTACATTGAGGAAGAACTATTTACCGTCTTGTTATGAAAATGTATTGCAGGCAATCAGAACTAAGATAGGCACCAATAAGATCTGGGTATCAATGGATGAAAGTACTGATGCTTGTGGGAGATACGTTGTAAATGTTATCGTTGGAACCCTACTTTCTGACAGACCGGGTGATATATTTTTACTGGACTGTGAAGCTCTTGAATCAGTAAACCATTCAACAATTGCCGTCCGTTTCGACAACGCTATGAAACTGTTATGGAGCGGTGAAGTTAAGCGAGAACATGTCTTACTATTTGTGACCGATGCTGCGCCGTACATGGTAAAGGCTGGGAAATGTCTGAAGATGTTGTATCCTTCGATGGTGCATTTAACCTGTCTCGCTCATGGATTACACAGAGTTGCCGAGGAAGTAAGACTAAATTTCCCTGATGTTGATAGGTTAACATCAAATGTAAAAAAGATTTTTGTTAAAGCTCCAATGAGAGTGGCAAAATTTAGAGAAGACGCACCTTCCGTCCCTCTTCCACCACAACCAGTACTTACTCGTTGGGGCACATGGCTCGATGCAGTTAACTATTACTGTGAATATTATGAAAACATACGGAAAATAGTTTCTAATTTTGATAGCAGTGAAGCATCTTCCATAAAAATTGTCCAAGAACTGTTTTCCAGTAATTTGTTCAGAAATTTGGCGTACATAAAGTCAAGTTTTTCAGGCATCACAACTGCGATTTCGCGTCTTGAAGAAATTGGTCTAGAACTGAATGAAAGTTTGGCGGTCGTTAAAAGTGTGGAAACCGAAATAGGCCAAGCAGGGGGCAGTGTGGCTAGTTTGCTGAAAAACAAATTTGATAAAGTGTTGTGTGGGAATAAGGGATATAAAACAATTTGTAAAATTAGTGAAATTTTACATGGTGGCGAATCTGTTTTGACTGAAGACGACCCACAACTAAATTGCAGTGACCTGACTGTTTAAGTACGTTCCCGTCACATCTTGCGATGTCGAACGAAGCTTCTCACACTACAAGATAGTTTTAAGTGATAACCGGAGAAAATTCCTCTTCGAGAACTTGAAGATGCATGTGGTGATATACTGCAATGCTGGCATCAAACAAGAATAAAAAATGGTATGTACACTAATTCGCAACAAATGTATAGTAAATTTCCATTTTTAAAAGTAAAATTCTAGTAATCCATTCTTTTACAGGAACAAGAAAATAACTTTCAACAAAATTAATTTCCCAATCGTACAGTGAGTGCATAGAAGCAAATTATGCTGTCTACTTGAAAGCGACACAGCTACATAAAATAAATTATGTACATTTGAGCATTTTTAAAGAATAAAAAATTTAATGTTTGGTCATATTTTGTCTCTTTTAGGTCATATTTACCTATTTTTAAGGTCATATTTGCCTGCATATTTCGCGATTTTTTTGGTCCTAAAGATCCGAACCCTAATCGTCACTATTACTATTTAGAAGTAAAAGTATAATCACATTTTATCATGAAGGCGGTACGGAACATAACTTTTTTTCCAATTTCTCTGCATTGCGGAAAAACTGTCAAAGTTAGAAGGTCAGGACCTATGATCAAAGTTGTAGTACACACTTTCAGAATTAAAATCGTATACCGTTCATCCCTCTGTAACATATGGTTGTCAAGATACGCGTTGAAACAAGCACAAGTGAGTCAGCGCTGGGCCGATAGCTCCGCGCGCCGCTCCCCGGGCATTATGGGCATGAACCTGAATAAAAATACAACATAGACCTGAAAATTAGCACAGATGTTATTTACTAACTAAGAATGGTATACGATTTTAATGCTGAAAGTGTGTACTACAACTTTGATAATAGGTCCTGACCTGCTAACTTTAACAGTTTTTCCGCAATGCAGAGAAATTGAAAAAAGAAAGTTACGTTTCGTACTGCTTTCATGATAAAATGTGACTATACCTTTACTTTTATATAATAATAGTGACGATATTACACTTTTATGCAGTGGTTAGCCTATCCTAATTACCTAGGGTGCATTAAAACGTTAGTAAGTGTGATATTTTAAATGTTACAACGACTTTATACCGATTTGTCACTCAATCCCTATTTAAGCCATTTCGACCTGAAAAAAGCTATGACGCGGACACCCCAGAGGTGGGGACTTTTCAGTACTTGTTTCTTAGGTACTAAGGAACGTCTGTGCCAAATTTCAGCTCTACATTATTTTTTGGGGGGGGGGGGGTTTACCCCTAAAATCTGTCTAAAATGCCTGTAGTAACTCGTTCCAGCCAACTAGCATCGTGTAAACGCGGCCTAATACTCGCAAAGAACATTTTGACATAAAATAAATTCATTACATTTTATAATTCGGATGCAGTATCTGTACCTTGGCAATACTAAAACATGTAATAATATTTTTATACTAAATTTTGCCAACTTTATAATAATCAGAAATAATTTTTTTTATTTATTTATTTTTTACTCTTTTATTGGTTGTTAGCAGAAGTTTTTAGTCGTTGGTCGCACAATTTGATCTGGTGTGACACGACCGTCGCATATTCACACTAGCGGTCAGCTGAGTTCAGATCAGGTCTTGACCGTTGTTGATCGGTGGTGGCGCGATCTTCAGTTCGACCTGCCTTTCCCTGACCTGAGCGGACCGCATAGTGTGAATACTCCTATTGGATTACGTGTTTACCGATTTTTCACTTAGCTGACCTGACCACTGGTGTGAATGAGCCTTTAGTGAGCAACAGCTCACTCGTTCTTTCAAAAGAACTGTTCAAGAGAACTGGTTCACTCTCGAACGACACACCTCTTTAAATAGCTTGTGAAATGTATAGGAAGCCGGTGTCAATGTACCATAAATTTCTTAAGAGTTTGTGAATTATAATAATAATATTTCTACAAGAACGGTGAGTTTTCTGCTTCCAGACGATATCAAAATACCTCTCAAGTTGTTTATCCGAGAGAACGGCTTGCATGTGTTGAAAGAGGGGAATTTTGGCCGATTTCGTCTAAATAACACACTGTAATCCACTAATTCCAGGATAGCTTACATGGAATTCACTGAAAGCACTTTAGATTAAAAAAATCATGAAAACTCGAAACAGGTGAGTAGAAGAAATACCAGCGGGGATCAAGTTCCGTCACAACTAAATTAAATGACATCAAATGTCCTCAACATTAGAAAGGAGACTATTATGAGTCATTCCATTCAACGTATTCAAACATTTGAGCCCTGACAAGAACACTATTTCGAAGAAAGTAAATAATCGTTTTGGTTTATGTTGCGTGGTGTCATGGATTGATTAGTAATTTATTAAATATCTGAGAGAAAAAACGTAATACAAGGAATGGCTGGAGTTACTTGAACTACTTAAAATCATTATTTTTGGAGGTTATTCTCATCGTTTCTGAAGTTCCGGTAGGCTTATTTCCTTCAAAGTTAACAAATCATATTGTTTAATTAATATGACTTTGGATATGAATTGCGTCTACTCTACTTTTCGATAGAGTAGATCGATGCTATCGTAAATGTTGTGATTCTATTCAAGTTCTTTTTACAGTTATTCAGGATGCCGAGTTTACTTTTTTGCTTTCTACATTTTATTTAGTAATAAATTTATTTATTTGATTGATCCATAATTTATAAGAGTGTTGTCAAAATGAGTTTTATTTATTCCACGCACATTAGTCTTCTCTTCTTATTCTTCTTTCCATTCAAGAATTAGGCCTACTGACCTGTTTCGGCTTCAAGGACTATTCCAATCTCTCCCTTGCTCTACCTTACAACTTCTACCTTTCGGTCCATATTAGTATACTACATTTTGTAATCGTGCAGCATCCATTCTACACAAATGGTCCCTCCAGTTATTTCAATGTTCCTGTATCTTGCCATTCATACTGTATATTTTCAACTCCTCTCTTATTGTCTCGTTTCTTATTAGGAGGCGTCCTTAAACTACGTGGCTCGATCTAGGGAAAAGGTGGGAAGGTTGGGTAGAAAGATACGTTGGGCTATTTGGGGGGTTCCGAGCCAAGCCACGTAGATTTTCATTCATATTATTTGTTACAGTTAAAATAAGGCACAGATCATATAACAGCATGTAGATAATTATTTCCGTCATTTAATTATTCACGTATGTAATATGAATATTCTGCACACTGACAGTGCCACGTTTGCTTGTGCCTTGAAGTCATAGCGTTGTGTTGCACAGGCCGAAGCGTTTGAACTAAACGACACGCGATGGCGCATTAGGATTCCATAAATATTAGAGATGCCGTAACTGCACTCAAATTCACTTATGGACGTCACCCGGGATCAAGTTCATTGTTGTGAAGTGGAGATTTGCTATAAACTTTACGACAGTTATAGAAAATGTTTTTCCAACTAGTTTACAATCCAGTTGGTTATAGAAATCTGTAAGCAGGTCAAATAATCATTCCCTGGTAATGTTGACAGAACTGCAGCAAGAGAAAACAAAAAAAATACGACTCTCCTTAAGTTTTATCAATTAATGAACAATTATGAATAAGTTCAGAAGAAATTTTAATAACATGTTAAGAAGAATAGGATCCCTAACTGTACCTGAAAAAGATGTTTTTTTTCCCGAATAACTGATCATTTGCAGGATTGACTAGTGTCAACGTATAATTCAAAATATTTATAATTATAGAAAAAGTTCATAAGGCAAATATCAGTCGTGATCATTATATACGCAATATATATGGCAGTCTATTGAAACGGTATAGCAGAATCTACGTAGTTTATGGACGCCCCCTTTGATCTAGCTTTTTGAATCCCTTTACAGATCTTTGTAACTTCATCTCCACTACTTGTATACGACTTTTATCTCTTCTCTTCATTATCAACGACTCAGTTCAATAGAAAAGCATAGAACTGCAATCATTTTATAGCATTTCGTCTTTTTGTCCCTGTGCATCCTATTTCCCAAAGTTTTAGTTATCGTTTTACACATCATCTGATGCTTGTTAACTTTATTATCAATATGTTTGCTTACACTGTATGTGATCTCGCAACTAGGGTAGTTATAGTTTAAAACTTGTTCCGCCAGGTAGCCATTTTTAACTATTTTTTCTGTAATAATTCTCTAACAAAAAAAAATTTTTTTTCGTGGATGTTTTTAGGTTGTATTACTCTGAACATATCTGAAAATTCTGGAGGGCTCTTTGTAATCTTCTATTACCATCAGGTCGTCAGCAAAGGAAAGTACATTTTATGGATGGACTAAATTTAGCGACCGTTATGCGAATGCAACACCTGGAATAAACACACAGTCTCTGTTTTAATTGCAATAAACGATATATAACATCCCTCTCAGAAGCGGGTAGATAATATATTTTCATTCCTTTTTGTCAAGCTTCGAAACGTATAAAGCAAGAGCAGATGAAAGTCGAAGAAAGTTGGATGGTGTTCCACCTGAAGAGGCTCTCTCTGCCCGTGTTGTTCCTCTCGGTAGCCACGCTTTATTTCACTTGCAGATGAGGGAGCGGCCGGCGTCGGCCTAATGATCGGCCCAGAGGGCTCCAGGCCTCAGTTGCGCCGCTTTAAATCAGAAGCGACGCGCAAATCGCATTCGCATGCAAATATGCGGCAAGCGCAGCCCCACGCAGCCTCCGCCAAGACTGCCGAAGAGGACGAGACGTGGAAACGAAAAATTTTCTGCGACTTGTTAGTGTGAAAATTTGACGAATCTCACACTCAAGCAGAAGACAGCGTAAATACTATAATATTTTCTCAATGGTTATCGGTTTTCAATATGGAGATTTTTTCAAACATTTTATTGCGTAATGTTTGAATGAATGATTGCTATGTTTAACATATCTGCTCCGTTTCGTTCGTCAGGAAAAATTTCTTTATTGGATGACACTTAAGTAAATTCCCCTGTTTTCTCCTTATCAAACAGATATGGTGACAATTTTAAGGGAGCGTTGAAGGTCAAGTACGTAATCTAAAACTTTCTTATGAGGTGGTCCACTTTTTTGGTGGGAATGCATAATCTGGGTGTAAAGGCAACACAAAATAGATAAAAAAGGGTGAAAAAATTCAGTCGACTAAGGCAAACTTGGCTTCTAATTCAGCGTATTACGTAACAATGTGTCAAGATCGTCTCGCCTCTTTTTTTATTTATTGGTTATATTTTTTAAATTTTTGTTTATTTTAACTGCTTAACGTCTCTTAACAGCGAGGTGTTTAGAGACGGGAGAGGATTGGGGGGGGGGGGGGCAAGGAATGGGAAGGAATTCGACGAAGGCCGTTTGAAGGAAGCATCCCGGCATTTGCCTGGAGTGATTTGGGAAACCATGGAAAACCCAAATCTGGATGCCCTGACGGGGATTCGAACCGCCGTCCTCCCGATTGCGAGGCGAGAACGCTAACCGTTACACCACCACCCGCGTTTTTTTATTGGTAAACGGACAGAGTCCTTACAACCAAAAAAAGATACAACTGTTTTACATATTATGTCAAGAAAGTTCCAATTTTTCTAACGTACTACAAAAGTTAGAAGTACAACCCTTAAATTACAGACATTTTTTACGAGTTGTAGTTATGATGATAAATTATTCTTGAGTGACAGAATTTCTGTTATTATGCATACAAAAGTTTTATATTGATTTCTTGCGTTGTGCAGCTTGGTCTTGTGGGAGCCTCTTCAGCCCAGCTCCCTGGCCGTGGTTGTCTTGTTGCGGGGTGCTTTCCGCTCTATATACTCTCTCACTGGATGGATGAATGTCTCGGAAATTAGAAAATTACACTAAATAGAACAAAGGTATCAGATACCTGTCTTAATTTTGTTTTAACCCTTCTTTTGACGTTCTTTTACTTTCGCCGGTGATTCCGACGCAGATCATACTGCTTCTCAGATGAACACTTCTTTATGAGGTATCTGCCAGATCACACCTCAACACAAATGAGCACTCCACCCTATAGATAATGTTAATATTATTTTCTCACTGTGTAACTTAGGTTATTTAGTTCTTCAGTTTTCTGAAATTTAGCACGTTATAATACATGGAAAACGTTAATGAAACTATTGTATCAAAGATTAATACCATAATAAGGCTATCGAAATTGTGCAATTGAATCTAAACGTTCATGTTTTGCTACTAGAAGAAAAACAACGCCAAACGTATCTATAAGCACATAAAATGTGTTTTCATATATCTCTGTATCACGGCCCATTTTCCAATTTGTACTCTAATCACGGTCAAAAACGTCTTCATCTCAGATACCAACGACCTGCTTAATCTTGTTTTGTAGTAGTGACGCCGCTTCATTGTGTAAAAGGTCACCATTTATGCCGTCATGCTGCCGCCTTCTTTTGGGCAGAACTGCTCAGGAAGAAGATCGCACCATGGCGGCCGAAACATCGGATATTTACCACCCACAGGCAAGAAACCATTGACTCCGACCTCGCTAGCCAGCGATTGCATCTGTTTTGTGGTACACGATATGGTTTATCCATGTAACTCTGTTGATTGGACGAACCTTTTATACAACCTTCGCTAGAGTAAAGCAGTTTACACGTGCACCGTTCGTGGCAAGTGACAAATTTTTAAAGTGCATACTGATAACCACATCATTAGTTGTGATAAAAAAGTACCTTTCTACATAGTAAAATCCCACTTTACCCCTTGCTTTTTCGCTGCTTCTCCCACAACAGGTAATGGCAGGTAAGCAAATTCAAACTCACAGCAAGAATACGAACAACGCATCTCTTCCTCGTATTATATATGTTTATATATATATATATATATATATATATCTGTCATCAATTTGTACTACTTGCGAGTACTTCCACAAAGCCCACCAAACGTGATGGAAATTTTTATTGTTATAAAAAAACTTTCGCGATTACCTTCGTTTCCCGTAAACTTTATCCGACATTTTAAATAAACTTTTCTGTTTCTTACCTACTAGCAAAGAATTATTAGGTAATGTTGCACTTGGATCTAATAACTGTTACAGAGAATAGTAGATCATTACATGAATTTATCGCTTTAGCTGTCGTAAGTAAACAAATAGCAACATGTAGATTTAAATGAATGTAGCATTATAATTTTTTCACAACAGACAATTGCCTTTTAGCTAGTATGGCACTACTTTTTGAAATTGTAATTTCAAATAAAAATAATGAAATTATTTTGTTTCGTGTAAACTTTATCTGAATTTTAATACACTTCCTTATTTGTTATCGTCTGTCAAAGAAATTCTTATGTTTATTGTCATTTTGTAATAGTTTTAGATTTGTGTAAATACCAACCATATGGACTGGTATCTGATCGTTCAAAAGCAGAACATACTGCCGTGGCTGAGCGTTTCTGGTTTAGGTCTGCCCTTGCTGGCCAGGACTGGCCGAGGTCATCTGTATTCCGGTGGGCGCCGAATCCCCCGTGGATCGTCGCTCCAGAGATTTGGAGCAGCGCCCATCTGTCTTGTGGACTAACTCCTTACCTGTTCCCCCGAGCTTTACTGCAACTTATGATCGTCCGAAAAAAAAAAACTTACCTTTTTTCTTAATTGCTTTGTTTCTATAAAGTTACAGAACCCGATATTCAGTAATATTTGAAGTCGTTATTGTCTAAAAGCTCCAAATATTTCATTTGAATCATTTATTTCAGTGGACTCATTTTTCTTCGAACATAGCTTCATGTTACTTTGAAATGAATGCCGGTTCGAATCCCCGTCCGGGCATGATTTCCATGGTTTCCCATATCACTCCAGGCAAGTGCCGGGATGCTTCCTTCAAAAGGCCATGGCCAAATTCTTCCCCATTCCTTTCCCCCATCCTTTCACGTCTTTAAAGACCTCGCTGTTAAAAGACGTTAGGTAGTTAAAAAAAAAAAAAAATTGAAATGAATGTCGGAGACAGAGCGAATCCGCGTTGTCATATTGACATCGTATAACTGTGCATTTTGCATTTCAGTTTGATTCCGGTAATGATTTCTTATGCATGACAAGACCATTTTAACTGATGTGTTCCTTGTTCTTAACAAAATCCTGCTACAAGTAATTAGATAAAGAACGAATTTACCGATAATGAATATTCGGGGAAGAAGTTCACGGAAAAAAATTTTGGCAGTTCGGACAAGGGTGGAATGCGCAGCAATTAAAAATCCTGTCATCAAGTCATTTCGACCTTACGAAGGTGCCCGCCCCCCCCACGGAAGAATCTACAAACAGAAGGGATAATACAATGGTTTAGATCTAGGGATACTCATACTTTCCATTAATTTGTTCATAAGAGGAACATAAGAACATGCGAATAGATTAGGAATGGATTGGAGGAAATTGAGACTACATGAAACTAGCCGAAAGTCGGATACAAAATAAAGTAATCCCTGTATTCACTCATTGTATATTCAGAACACAAACGGCATAGGAGTGAGCCTTCTAATGTTGAAGTCCTTTCTTCAATTAAGTGAATAAACTGTAATTAAAATTTGTCTTGACACTCAGGAAGACAAATTAACGTAAAATATCAATCTCAATTATTCCTTGCAAGTTGTAGTGGATACTGTAATGTCACACTTGCTATCAAAGACAGCTGTGGCGTACTACTTCATAACTAAGGCAGAACAGCAAATGGCTTCTGTAAATTACAAGACAGCAAAATAGTTAAGTGATTGTTAATTTTTATTAAGATTTTGTATTCTAGTTAAATAACCGATTAAATGCCCTTTATTTATTTAAAAAAGCGTTTAAACAATCCATTTTTATATGAACATAGAAAAAATGAAACTTTTAAGGTACAATAATATAACGATTAATAAACTGACCTGTGTTGCATGAGTCTAACAAAAAGAACTTACAAGAGTATGAAACCCATCTCTAAGCGTCACTGGGCAAAAACTGAATGTAACACTGGGGAAATATTAATCGTATGACATAGAAATTAAACTTTAGTCCTATGCTGAATATGCGGAGACCTCCATGGTAGAAGATGTCGTTACCGGTAAAGTGCTAACATTCATCATAATCTAGGTTATTGCTGCCACTGTGAAATAGTACGTATATAACAAAATACGCAAATCTTTTCCATGCATCGATTATAAAGCCAACACAAATACAGTAAAACATTTTTAGTTTTACTACAAATGCAATGACATTTGTTTCGGCTGTATGTATTACTCAGTAAGAAAGAGGAAATTGGTAGAACTCAAAACACCAACGAATTGGAGGCTTTCATTAGCCATGTGATCGTGCTGAATTTATTTACACTCAATTAAAAGCCTTGTAAACGCGAATTATAGCAGTAAAATTTGGTTGATTTGCGTCATTGTCCCAAAATTATTCTGCTACAACATGTTTGTATTTTAATTTCAGAATTAATGTGTGAATAATATGATTAAATATGTAATCACTGCTTTCCATTTCCAGAATCTTCTGTCATGTGGGTTCTTAATTTTTTGATCCCCAACAGATTTTCTGTACAGGACTCTAAGTAGCTATTCACTTTTCTATCCAGAATCATAAGAATAAATGAATAAGTACCTGTTATGCACTCTCAATCTGGAATTTTCATTTGCGAATGATAATGACTAATCTGAATTGCTTTGAAATGATACTTCCCAGAAAATATTTAATTTTCTTGGTCGTGTAAATCGTTTGAGAGAGAAACTAAAGCTTTATTTCCGAAACGTGTTATGAAACATTTTTCAGGTAACTGCAACGAAATCGGACTGCAACGCTTTATTCGTAATTTTATTGATTCGAGGTGCCAGTAATTAATCAAACGATGTCAGTGTTCTATTGTTTCGTGACAGACAGGTCCACTGCTCTGGTATTTGAGGAATTCATCAGTACTTGAATGTGACCAGAGCTGTGGTGTTAACGGAGTGATAAACAGGAAGCGTTATTTCATCGCTGAACGACGAGACAAAACCCTATGATCCCCCCCCCCCCCCCCCCCCCCTCATGTGCATCGGCTGCGCTACGCGATATTACCACATTAACGGCCATACTGACCGTGGGTATGCAAGCGGATTATTGAAATATTTCGTCATTATTGAAGATTAAACTGTGCATTATGCTTCACATTGGACCAAACAGGCGTAGCATTCGAACACGTATTGCAAATTCGAATGAATGAGGTGAAATTTCATTAACACTAAATCGGAAAGTGGGCTGTCACATAAGTTTTGTGAAAAATGAGTTTTCAAAACTGCGCTTCACTTCGACTTGTAAATGAATTAATTTATGTGCATATAAAAGTTGGATTTCGACTTTCGTAGGTAAATCTGGCAGCTGAAGTATGCCCGAAATACTTGTAAGTCAAAATGAATCATTTGAAATATAACAAGATAGAATCATATTTCATTTTAAGTGGAAATATAAAGATAACGAAGATCGGAAAAATTTTAATGGGACATAATTGTTGAATGATATTATATCGGTTTTCCAGCTGAGGAATAGTAATAAAAGAACTAAAATGTTGGAACTGTACGCGCTTTCATTAGGTATGAATTCATTGTGAGAAATATTTCTTCGTTTTTACGGTCCGAAAAGGAAAGTTTGAATCAATAAATAATGTATTTATTTTCATAGCAACATTTTCGTACCTTACTTCCATCTTAAAGGAAAACTCGATTGGTCAAAAGAATTAATTTTTCTTTCTCAAAAATTTTTTATATACTTAAACCGATGCAAACCTGACAGTGAAATTATTATTAACCGTTTTAAACACCTTATAACTGAAGGATTACGCATGTTCATTATAGTATGGAGAACGTTCACCTAAAAAAAAATCAAAGAATTGAATTCTGGACTGCGTACCCAATCCGCGTCCTATGTAAGTGTGTAATATGAACCACGAACACAAGGGAAAATGCACCAGATGTCCGAAATTTCATCACACCAATTCAACTACTTACAAACATTTTACTTCAATTCTGTTCAGATATTTCCTAAAGTTTTCAGTTCCTTAACTCCTTCAAACATTTGTAAACTAGATACAGAGCGTGTAACCTTATTGTAATGCATATTTACTGTTAGCTAAACGAAATTCCCTACCAAATGATCTATACGATTTTTTGTAGGAAAAAAACAGATACCGTACAGTCAACTGAACTAAATGTGGACGCCTATTATTTTTCTGTTTTCAGTAGACAAGTTAAAGTTTTGTTTAAAGCTTCTGGATGGCGACTGTATGAACTGTGATTAGAACAGCAAATATACATGTGCCTTGCTGCTCCTACGGTACAAATGTTGTTCGTTAATTCCTCAAAAATTTATGAGCAGCAGTGGCAAATAAAGATCGAAGCCACTGTGCTTGCATTACAAGAAGTTCGTAGATTTGTCTGAAAACTGAATATTTACCAATTTATTGCACGCATATAACACAGAAACTGCTCCTCTTAGAGAAAATCGCCAAATAAAAATAATCAGCTGTTGTTACTTACCACGATCCAAATCGTTTCGTGAAAATAGAATATCTTGATCATAACTCGTCATTCCACTAAATAAAAAAGCTATGACACACAATTCTATAGCAATAACACAGAATAACGCCCCTTCTTCCACATTGAAGCACGGAGTTTACTGGCTGTGGATGATTGTAGAACATTTTTAAATAGAGGGACGCCAGCAAGGACTGGGGGCAAATAACGGGACGGAATTCGGCC
Source organism: Vandiemenella viatica (assembly GCA_031002005.1). Classification (NCBI taxonomy): domain Eukaryota; kingdom Metazoa; phylum Arthropoda; class Insecta; order Orthoptera; family Morabidae; genus Vandiemenella; species Vandiemenella viatica. The sequence continues at coordinate 39,203,958 of JARYHS010013631.1, read as the reverse complement.
AAGGCCCTTTTGAAGGAAGCATCCCGGAGTTTGCCTGGAGTGATTTGGCGAAACCATGGAAAACCCAAATCTGGATCCCCGAACGAGAATTCGAACCCGCGTCCTCCAGAATGCGAGGCCAAAAGCATTAACCGACTGGAAATTCGTGGTGAGAGGGGAACAATACAGAAAATTACGGAATATTTTTTACGAAGATATGGTGATGAAAACAGCTTTCGTTGAGTCACTTCACCTACAGAAACTGCTCGATATCAGAGGCTCGGTGATCTAGGAGACGTAACCATTATCTTTGAAATGCAGACAGTGTTGTTGAAGCGGATTCCGGGTGATTCAGTTACATAGTAAGACCTCTCGTTTTATTAAACATTTTATGGTTCTTTTCTTTGGCTTCATTAAACTACCGACTTGCATGCATTTATGGTTTGTTTCAGTTACGAGGAAACATATTTCTCCCGCTAAACAGTTCTCAAAATCTCCATGTAGAGTGTGCTTTCATTTTTATTGTCTGTATTAAGTTTTGCATAGTTTATCATTAAAAGTATACGGTTATTTAAATAACCGATTAAGGGAGGCAGCGGGATTTCTCTGTATAATTAGAAAACCACTGAATCTACATTTACATTAGTCACAGATTTTTACAAAGAACATCCAGCAACCATAGATCATCATTGATACAAAAAATAAAGTAATATCTCTCTTTCTGGAGTATAAGTTCATTTTCTCTCAATAGTTCAGTTTGCGGCAACGTTATTTTCGATTAAAGTTTGAATCGTACCGATTAGGTGTACTTTCCTTTTATTCTTTAATTTTGATTAAAATTTATATAGTCTGTCAGTAAAATTATATAGTTATTTAAATAACTGATTAAGGGAAGGAGCGGGTTTTTTGTGTAATTACAAAACCGATGCATTTACATTTACAAAAGTCACAGATTTATTTACAAAGAATATTCAACAGCCATAGATAATCTTCAATACAAAAAATCAAATTAATGTTTCAATTTCTGGAGAATAAGTGACTGTGGAAGGATATCCATCATAAAATGTTCTTGGTGTGCACGTAATTTTTGTTTCAAATGTTTCTATGATTGACATCATTCATAATTTGTGAATTTCTCAAAGGAAAAAAAAATAATTTGGTGACATTGTTTCAAAACAAATTTGAAATGCTACAAAATCTGATAGCAATAAAAAAAAAATACAAACAGAAAAAAAACAAAAAAACAAATGCGGGTGGTGGGATCGAACTGAGGCCTCCCCGCATATCAACTTACCACCTCAATATGCATGGCTAAACCGACGTTAATAACAAGTGGTTTTCAGTAGCGGTATAACTCATTTAGGCACAATTATTAAACTTTTTAATCCCCAATTTCTCTTAAACGGAGGTCCACCAGACTGAACTGCTTTATGGCGAGAAACCATAAATGAGTTCTATTTACCAGACTTATTCGTTCTACGATAGCGATTTCTAAGCTGAAGACCTCTCCTTGCCAGCATAATTTAATTATAATTTATTTGTTTTTTTTTTACAAAAATAATGATTGATGGCACATGTAGAATAGACTTTGAATTAGTATGTTCAATTTCACGTCTTTAGGTGCTGCAGTTTTTTCAAAAAGGGTACCACTAGGTGTGCACAATCCGTCGCCTAGTGTGAGGATTCGCTTCGCTCACCCTATTAAATACATCATTTCTTTAAACATCAAAACCCTATTACGTAACATGTACACGGTGTCCTGGGAAATTATGGGAAAACTGAGTAGGGTAGCTTCATATCCTCCAGTATAATCCGATTCTTTACAATTGGGCACAAATTGAATAAATAAATGTCAAAATACGAATTTATTGTTTTCTTGGAATTTAAAAATTTGATGTCATTGAGTTAAAAACTACTATTAAGTACTTCAAAAAATATGTTGTTTATTAGCCTTTTCGAACTAAGTTGTTTTTTCATACAGGGTAAAATGTTTTAGAAAGTGTAATAAATGAAAAAGTGTTTGAAATATTTACTAATGTATTTCAGTGTTATTCAAAAAACGATTTTTAAAATTCAACAAAAAAAAAAAAAATCTTTTTTTTTAAGTTGATATTGTATTTACTTCGGGAACACCGTAAAAGATTTAGAAAGAAAGAGGTAATTAAAAATTATCTTTATAAAGTAGAAAATGCTAAAAGAATTTATAAAACTTGAATTCAAAATTAAAACGTCGCTAAAGGTACAGGGATGTTATTCTTGTAGGTATTAAGCCATCCCGTTTAGTTTTACATTTTGGATGTCAATTTACGCGCTACATTGTATTTAGTATTTCCTAAGATACGGACTATCTATGGTACCAGATACTAAACAAACAGACGAACATCGTAAAATATGGTAAATGCGCAAATATCCTCGCAGAAACAGTACTATAGTTAACAACCTGCTCAAAATGTGAAATGCGTTAAGGTTAAGAGCACTCAGTAAGACACTTAGTGAATCAGTGGCCGATCAGTAGTCACAAAGAATAATTAGTATGTTTCTTCTTCGACTTTTACGACCGGAGCAAGGAGTTCTATCTTCACGCTCCAGTGAACTAAAGAAGCATTTCAAACTTTCTGGAGCGTGAGAATCGCAAGAAGTACTTTTATTGCACAGAAACGGTGTCTTGCTGAGCAGTCTGTAACATAAAGAATAAACACCTAAATTCAAAAACTTTACAACCAGTTCAGGAAATGTTCATTGTCTTTCTTAATTTTATTGTATTTTTGTTCGTAATTGGAGGATCGTTTTTGTGTATTAATGGAATAGAATTTTGAAGCTATTGTTCTTATGCCGGTTTTCGGTGCACAATAGCACCGTAGAATATTAGAATCATGGAGACACAGCTACCACCAGAAATTTTAAGCATTTTTTACTGTTGTAAACTTCGGTACTACTTTAAAAAAAAAACTGCTTTTGATAACAATTCCACATTAATGCGTTGTTTTCCAAAACATTCTTTTTGTTCATAGAGTTTTTTTTAAAAAAATTTTGGTATTACTCCAATCATATTTCATGTTAATAAACTGCATTTATAATCTCATACCCGTGCAGCTATGGCCACGACATTACAGTTTCCATTTATCTTTTTAAACAATTTTTTAGAACTTGTAATCCGTTTAGGCAGTCATTGTCTAATTTTTCTATGGTATTCACTATGTACGGTTGTGTCATTAGTGTTTTAATAATCAAATGTATAATTTTCTTTGTAGATCATTTTTCGCCAAATCGGTGAGGATCTAAATTAATTGAAGTAAACATAAGATTGGTATGACTTTTGTGACAGGCATCGTTGCAGTTCATCATGAATAATTCAAAACTTTATGAATGTGGTTATTTTTCGCTAGAACATCATTGGCCGAGCATGAAGAAACAGTTCAGTAAGAAGCAATAATCACAAGCCCTTGATTTCAGAAGTGAGGCATTGCGGGAATTTACTTTTATTGGCAAGGGCGTCAATAACAGGAATTAAATACTAAGGGAAACTCTAAATAATTTACAAAAAACACTGAAAGGGTCTGCAATTAAAATCGATAAATGGCAAAATTAGGTGGTTGAGGAAATTACGATAAAAAAATTTAAGATAAAAAAATATATATTAAGTGAAAAAGTAATGTGCAGAGAAAGTTTCCACAGGATCATATGCCCCATTGCAGTTAAATGATTTAGACTTATATCTTCCATAACAAGTTCCATGCTTTCGGTAATAATCTGACGTTTTTTCTTCAGTTTTATCTTAAACGAAATTCTAACACAGAATTCATTAAACAATTTATCCGTTATAACACTTCACGTTTCTGACCACCGGCCACCACAAAAGAAATTACCAACAACTTTGTTGGTGTCAACAAGTCACACGCATCAGATACACTGCGAATGGTATAAGCTTCTATCAAAAACATTGTCTTCGCAGGAAATCGTCATACCACTCCAATCTGCAACCACCATTATAGGCGCAAAGGTGAATCTCTGAATATTCCGTTGATTGAAAGTTGTAGAGTTTTGGCTGTAACAGGTACCAAAGCAATTGTGTATGAAATAAATTATGGTTGAGATGAATGCTCAGTTATGGAATAAAGATGGTAGCGATAGAAACGTGCAAAGATATACGACTACATTTTACAGTTCCATACGCGAAGGGACGGATTTCTACAGTTGCCGTTCTTGATAAGCTAAAAACGAATTTTGTATTTAAAAAATCGCAAAATAATTTCTTTAGAGGATTACATAGAAATAAAATGAACAGGATGGGCAATACCTAAATAATTTGATTGGAACTTTAGCTGTACTCCCTATCGTTATGAATTAAATTAATTTTTGCTTGCATAAATTATCAATAAAAGTATTATTGAATATTGAAATTGCTGATATGAAGAATTAGGATGTACTTTGCACTTTAACAACATCGTTGTACCTACGTTTAAAATTTATATAAGTTTATTACAAAATTATTCTTCATAAAATGTTATTAACAATAGTATGACACAATTACACAAACATCTTGAAATCCAATAAATGGGTTCATTTTACATCAGTTCTTAGGTTTTTTTTATATGTCCATTGATTAAGATCAGTGGATTTCTCTAGGTCAACCCTAGCTTGATCAATACGCTAATGATTTGCGGTGATCGCCATATCGGCGGGGTTACCATTAAGCAGAAGGTGCCGAGTCTGATGCCCACATTTGTCTGACGCGATGATTCCATTTTCTGCTTGCCGTCTGGGACCCACGTCCACTGAAATAACGACATGGAACACAAGAGCAACCACACACTGCACCGGCGTTAGTCCCCGCACATCTCTTTCCGCAGGCTGGCCACGCACCCACCAAACAACTCGCAATCCACTTTACCATCCCCAACGCGTCACACTAGCGGCAAGCTGCGTTCCTAAACTGAGGGATACTCGGCCCAAGGTCACATTGCGGAACGCAGCCGAGCAGTTGCCGTTACCTTTGTTTGCATTCTGCTTATTTGTACGAGCTACGGATCCAGCTTCTCGAAAATATTTTCATGTAGTGTGGCAATACGCTACAAACTGAATGACCGCACCAGTGGTGTTAGCAATAACAGGATACGGGTGTGAGGAGTCGTAAGCGGATTCCGATACCTAAACTGATAAATTTCAAGCATTGATGATTGCACCAAGATTCTGCCGTCTGACTCACAATATCCGTATCTGTGAAAGACATTAGAGCACGACGCTCAAATTACGTGAGGTACTATTCGCGTTTCGTCAGTATTAAATACAGTTTTCTTGATCTTCGAAACAACTGGTACTGACACACATCCATAGGGTTTTGAAGGTAGTACTGGTAAAAGAAATACCTCAGTATAATCATTTAGCTATGTTCGTAACAAATAAATTTTCGAATTCCGAACGACTCTACCAAGCGTTGGCTTTATTTACTAACGATAATTGTTTATTGGCATAAAGTGGGTTCACTGAAAAATAGAGATTCACATCTGAGTGCTGTAGTTTAAGAAAGGGCTTGTTATCATATTCGAATTCTCTCCAAAGTCGGCTAATTGAGTGATATAACCATATTTGTTGTTTTAATTCATACTAGCGGAGTTCCCAGCGGTGCCCGGTATAGTTGGCGTAGATTTATCCGTACCCTATTTTTATTTCCGCAATGAGAAATATTTGTACAAAGTTTCATAAAATTTGCACCAACTTTTTTCGGAACTAAAGCAAATCTAGATTCACCCGCCCCCTACCAAGAAACGGTTGGGTTGAAGTTTAATTGCACGTACACAATTTTTATTCGTCCGAAAAGATTCACGTATATCAAGCTTCGTTAATTTGGTTATTAAACTGCAGTACTAAATTACTGAACAACGCTAGATTATATTAGAAACTCACATTTGATTCAATTGCGACGTGAATAGATATACTTTTGCTCGAAACGCCAGATACCTTAACTACGCAGATTCAGCCTTTTATGCAAATATCAAAAGTGAATTCGGAATAATATTATCGCGAACAGAAGACCTAATGCTGAACGCCAGAGACATTGTTCAGAGATCGTGTTTAAAGAAAATCTTTGTTGTTTTTACAGCTATCTATGGCGTTTAAAAATTTAATGTCCCGAATTAAATGAAACAATACTTCAACTTTTGTTTAGTGTGCAAAATAGTTATTATTGTAAAGTTATCTTATTATTTTCATTAAAGGCGATGGTTAGAGACATTGTAGTAGTGTGTTTGGTGCGAATTATGCAACATCTAATCCTTCCATCCTTGGAATTTGTCATCATACGTTCAGAATTTCATTTAATGCGCCTGCGTTATTTAACGTTGAAACATAAGACATGCCAATCAACTAAATTGAGATTTTAAGCTTTAAAACGGTGAAAACTCCATCGAAATCTGCTCCATAGTTTCCGAGATTTTATAAGACCAATATATCTGGTTTCCGTTTTATAGATATAGATTATCACCATTTGTGTATGAGTAATTTTTAAGAGTTTATTACAATCAAAGCAAAGAATAACTCATGACACATCCAACAATTAATTAAACCTATCATGCCCCAGGCTGGAATGGATTCAGTAACCCGCAGCACGCTAATTGAACATGCAGGCTCATTTCCGTCCGAAGACAGCAAAACAGAATGGATTATTTATAGAAAGAGTGAAACTGATTTTCTTTTGTACATTGTTTAACATAGTCCCGAAAGCTTATCCCTAGCTTAGTTGTGACAACCAATTGAAGTATACAGACATACACGTCTTTAGTCGAAAGATGAAAATGCTACAGACCGACCAATTTCAACCACCTTATCTCCCACTCCCCCACAGCTACCGGAATTCGACCAACCTTGTGCACGATGGGAAACTCCATACTACTACCACGCACAAACGTCTCTGTTAGATATTGGAGGCTTCAGATTGAAATACAGGGACACACACGTCTATTTTTATATACTGTAAGAGTCCTGTTGAAGCACTGAAAGGGTAGCCGAGTGGACGTCTTATGTGGTGGGAATCTAGAGGAGAGTTTACTAACCTCGTGGCGTTTGTTTAGCTGAAGAAATCTCGTGTTTCTTGATACGAAGCTCTTTTGTCCAGTCTAGTGGGCTACTAAAGATGAAGTCAGGATTAGTTTGACACCACCTGATTAACAGGTTCAGCAGCCAAGGATCAGGAAGACTAGCTCGTGTTAAGTGGCTAGTTCAGAATCTATCCTGATAAATGATAACAGGCGGCTAACAGTTCACAGAATCCCATTTAATGATCAGTGAAGACTGTAGACAATACAGTTGATAATCTGACCTGCAAGGATCTATCCGGCTACGCCTATGAACGATTCTTCTGCATCAAATTGAAGATAGACTGAAGAATTAAGGGTTGGTCGAATGGACACTGAATGGCTAGATGGAATGCCTGGCCGCATGATGTTAGGAAGGCCTACCTGGTGCACAGACTGAAGCTTATGAGAGTTGGCCTAGCTGTTAGTTACCCATGATGATTTGATGATAGCTACTCGCGGACTGAGAGCAAGAAATATGTCTGTACTTTGGAGGTCGGCTCCATTGACGTCATTAGGTAATTCTTCAAGTCGGTGCTGGTGATTGACTCAGCGTATCAGCAGGTTTTGTGAATAACAAGTCCACGCTGAGGTAGCACTTACAACCTGGCTTGGCTGCTTCTAACTGCATCAAATATTACTTTTATTAAAATCTATGATTATTATGAAATAAATCCTCATGGTTCAAATACGACACTGACAATACATAGGATTTATAGGCATTCTCATTCTATACATCGGATATATCATTTCACTGTACTTTGTCAATTTGTAATACTGGAAGGTTTCATAGTATCTAGTGTGGTATAGATAAAACACAAGAGGCAATAAATCACAGAAAACAGCATTGGGGCTCGAAAGAACCACCCGCAAATTTTACGCGTATTATCTGCAAGCACGTTGCATGGACACAGTTGTGTGAGGGACGGTGATTTCTTTGCGGAGCCGTGCAATGGACGTTACATTCCGATTGACCGACGATATCTCGTACATCAAACGCGTCGCGGTGCAGTATATTTTGGGGCGCTTAGATTCTGGTGGCGCTGTTCGCAGACGCCAGTGCGTCACGGCGCCAGCTGGTGACGCACTGGCGCCATCCATCACGGGGCGTGCCCGCCAGACACGCCCACGCGGCGCCTCGCCTCGCCTCGCGTGTGCTCGCGTCAGCCAGCGGGATTTTGTTTATTTATTCACCAGCTACAAATATGAGAGTTCACGAACTTGCGTCACGCCACTTCTAGTCTAAACCAAGGGTGAATGTAAACTGTATCAGAAACCCGAGTGTCGGAAACACGTGAGAACAAGATAGGGTATCAAAAACATTGCTTGAATCTGGTGGTGTAAGGACCAACAATTTTGGTATCATGTACAGAATTTGAAGGGGTTGCAATGAATGGTTGCTAGATTTGTCTCCGGAAACACAACACAGAACACAATAAGTAAGTGATGTGATGAAGGAGCTGGATTGGGAGTCATTGGAAGACATCAAAAGGGTAAAGATAGTCATGGGAGTGTACAACGCGTATTCTGGTGATAGGGGTTGCAGGGATATTGTTGGAAGAATCAGGAGTAATGCATAGAAAGGAAAAGATGACGATGGGCACAAGCTGGCACTCGATTTCGTACATAAGTGAGCAGAAAAATTTTCTTTGTGGGTGTCATAAATAGGAATAAATTAGCAAGGAAAGTTAAGAATAATTTACTAAAAACACTGAAGGAATTTAAAATTAAAATTTGTAAATGGAAAAAATAGATGCGTGGAGAAATTTAACACTTAATGTATATAAGTTAATAATAATATGATACACGACTAGAGAAATTGCTACCAGAGTATTCGCTCCTTCGAAATTAAACGTTCTCTGAAGATCTAGGCTGTCAAAAATTATCTTAAACTATCAAGCGAGTAGAATAGAGATACTGTCTTGTGTTAATATTCATTTGTAACGAGAAGAGTAAGGGCGCCATAGACAAGGAGTGGGATGGAATTTGGTAATGGCATTTTTAAGGAAACCAATGATGGAATGATTTTAGTAAGCCATGGAAACCCGAAGTCTGGATGGCCGCATGGGATTTGAATCCACGGCCTGCCGAATGCCAGGCACGAGCATTATCACTAAGGTTCGGATCTTTATGGTCAAAAAATAGAGAAGTATGCATGCAAATATTACTTTAAAAACTGGTAAATACGACCTATAAATAACAAAATATGACCATACATTTAAACTTTACAACAAAACATGCTCAATTATACATCATTTATTTTATCTACCAATGTCGTTTTCATGTAGACAGCATAATTTGCTTTCGTGCACTCACTGTAACATTGGAAAATTAAATTTTAAATAGATTTCTTGAAGTCACTTTAATTTCACATAATTTAGAGAAAATGACCCTTTCGTATGTGCTAAAATTCCTCCAAATTCCTTTACGAAACTCCTAACTGCGCATTATCAGAAAATTTTGTTTTCGGCATGGCGGTACTTACTGATCCATTTCAGATTTAACGATGACTGAGGATTATTTTCAAAAGTATTGGCGACTGTGAGACATTGACGCGAATCGACACAGACGTGCTGCTGTTGCATTGTCTAGATTAAAAGGCGGGCGGCACATTAACATTTAGAGAGTGATAATATTGTATAACTTTAATTCTTGACTGGGGAATTCTGACCACTTCTGTGACAATTAGTATTTTTTTCCTGCATTATATAATAGGATTAGAGTTCCAAAATTTCTTCTCATTTATAACTTCTAGTGAATTCCCGGTACTATTAAAAAATCTCCAGATTTTTTCCTCAAAATATCAGCATATGACCATAAATACTATCGTAATATGATCAAAACTAGGAAAATGACTGAATATTCATTTATATGCTATACAAAATGCATTTAAATACAATGAGAAACGTTTAACTAGTGTTTAATTCAGCATTATAGTTCCAAAAGAAGGCGAGAAAGAAATATGATTAGTGATAAAGGTCCGAACCCTAGTTATCACTCACCCAACGTACTTGATTTAAACTGAACTGAATGCACCTTAAAGTGTTCAAATATAGAAATTATGTAACTTAAGCGATTCACGTATTCAACAAAACAATAAGCATCGGCTGCAATTATATTGGGACTGATTGAATTAACCTATAAAACGGTAGCAAGTAAAACTGCCAATCTTAAAGCTGGTGATCAGTTATAATAATCTCCAGGGGTGGTTGCGCTACCACACACGTTTGGGGAGACACAACGGCACCAGGTTGGAGTCTTCCTCACGCGTAGAGGCGCGACTTGATTGCGGTTTCTAGATGTCTTCCCGCAATTAACAAATGTAAGTTTGGATGGCCCTCAATCTCCGAGTTACAAAACTGCTACACCTCTCTCAAACAAAAATATATTTATCATACTGAATCTTAGATGCACGTTTCGCAGTAGATGGCAACACAAGCATTCCATTCCTAGTCTAATTCTAGCTACGTTCTCACGATTCACACGATGCTACCTGAGAAACACGAACGAGAGAAAAAAATCTGATGTTAAGATGGAGTTTGTACGGTTAAACAACCTAGTCAATCTTTACATACAGTAACTCAGTACTGAGCGTTCTGGTAGCTTAGTGGCTAAGGTGGTTGCTTTCAAAACGTTCGCTGCTCCTGCTCCTAATCCCGGCAGACGCAGTAATTTTGAGAGTTGTGTTTAATCATATGAGCTATGCCAGGATGCTCCATGGTTCGGATTCCACGTTAAACTGTAGGTCCCGGAGGAAAGGAACTGGCCGTCCTACCTCTGACACAATGACTTAGTATGCCTCCTTCGGGAGGATCCAACCAACCTTCGGGTTGTGGACTAAGTTAAGTTAACTCAGTACTGCCCTTTTGTGTTAGATTTTCTTTCTCACTATTACCAGAGGGATTATTGATTCGTAAAGGCTATGGCGATTTCCTTCTTCCTCTCCATTTCGCTCTAAAGACTTCACTCCAGAACACTAATTAATATCTTCTTCTTTACCATCTTTTCTCAACATTTTTTGCTTGGTTGCCTTCGATGAGCTTTATTTATCTTTGGTTTATTTGTAACTTTGGTTTTAGAGCCGTATGCCCTCGTTGACACCAAGCGCTTTAAGTACGAAGTGAAGAGAAGGATTGTCATATGTATGTGAAACTAGTTTTTTTAAAAAAATTATTTAAACTACATTTATTCAACCTAATATCTTTTTTTAAAAAAATGCTTTACGTCTCTCAACAGCGAGGTCTTAAGAGACGGGAAAGGATGGGGGCAAGGAATGGGAAGGAATTCGGCCGTGGCCTCTTTAAGGAAGCATCCCGGCATTTGCCTGGAGTGATTTGGGAAACCATGGAAAACCAAAATCTGGATGCCCGGACGGGGATTCGAACTGCTGTCCTCCCGAATGCGAGGCCAGAACGCCTAATATCTACTGACTAAATTAGGCTCTACATGTTTATTTTGTTAATTGTTGAGTACATAGAGTATCACGATTAACAGTGCACTGGTGAAACTATCACCTGGCCATCGACTCTGTGAGATGTGTAACTATGTTGTGCATGTTATAAGTTTGGCTGCGCAATGTGTAGTTTCTGAGGAGGAGATCTGGGACAATCCCAGCACCCTGATGGCTGTGAATACCTGTTACGCTGAGGCCTGGTCTCGAGCCAGGTCCCTTTGTACCTTCCTGATCCAGAGTGCGCCCTGAGCCACACTGGCGGCTACGAAATGGGAGTATGTGACTGACCAAAATTCGTTCCGATCGCCCTTTTCTAACACTGTAATAACATGCGCGAGAGATACGCAATGATAATTTTTGATCAGCATGCGCTTTGTGTAGTAAACTATAGTTTAGAAGGTAAGGGCATGTATGAGAATCCCAAAGCACTCATAGTACCTAAGGCATAAGATGGGATGATCTTTGGTTCAGATCTTTCCGTGACCTGAAATTTTTACAGGCACCTTACCTTGCTTTGTGTTGATAGCGTATAACAGGACTAATTATAGATTCGGATCGATGTAAATTTTATCTCCCCTTTAATCTGCAACGCTCCATCCTGCTCGCCTCAAATAAATACGAAATACTCAAAATCGTAATGACCTTCTTTAAGGAGGGAAACATCCAATTATAAATTTTAGACAAGTAGAAAATCCAACAGGAAACGACGGGAACAAAGTTAGTACATTTACAATCGTACACCACTTGAACAGATATATCCTCATAAATATCAGCCGGTCATATTACTAGAATTTGAGGCCATAGTTAACGATTAGGGCACGAGTCCTATACATTTATCCATATAGAATTAAGATATAATGTAAAAAATCCCACAAATTGTATAATAAACACTCTACGGCGCAGATAAGAAATATAATAAAGTAAGTGATTACATGTCTACTCATCATAGTATAACACCAAGAAGTAAACAGATAGATACAGAACTGTAAAGGAATTGAAATGTAAAAGGTCATACAATGTAAACTGTTGTGTATAGAAGTGTAAAGTAATGTAAATTACGTATATTTAAAACTGTAAAGGAAATGAAATGTAAATTGTTAAACTATGTAAATAGAACTGTAAAGTAATGAAATGTGAATTGTCATAAAACGCAAAGAACTTGGCTGTGTGGCTGATGAGGCCGAAAGCCATTTAAAAAAATAAATAAAAAAAAGTCACGACAGAGACAAAGTATGGTGGTAATTTGGAACTAACGTCATACAAACGTGATTGTGATTATCATAATATTTCTTAATTTAGCTTTATTATGTGTGGGATCTATGAGTGGAGATATAAAAACCTAAGTCACAGTACTGAAAATTTATTTTTCTGGCATTACTTTCAGAATGTGAGCAATTATGGTGATTAATACAACTGCAGGATGTTACTAAGCGGACTGAGGTAAATTTTACAGTTTTAATGCTAAGAGGAGAAACTCAATTTCAGCTGCGAAATTTGTGTGACGTGTATCGACTGTTTCAAAGAGCGCCTTGAAAGCTGCAACAACCATTATTCTTGTCCCAGACAGCGGACTTATCAATTAATCGTCGAAATTCCATTCCACTTCACTTAATAATGAGCTGCAGGATTAAAAAATGATACTAGGCGTTATTAAAATTGATAAACTTCTTTCCGTTAATTACTTCTACAGTGTTAAGAAATGTCTTTTTTCATGAGCATTTTTAGCTCCTTCATATCAAACAAAATCGTTAGTGCAGAAACATTCGAATGCTGCTATAATATTATTTATTTGATGTTGGTGGAAATCAGTATTGTATCTCCAAAGACACACTGTCAGATATATTAGAAAGGAAGCTGACGTTTTCACAAGATACGGTTTCATCAGAGAAACATGTTCTTTTCCAGCTGGTTCTTGACGTTTTATTCAGTAGCGAGCAAATGACCCAAGTTATCTTAAGAAGGCACCGTGCTCTACGTCTTCATTAAACTTTTATGACCTAAAGGACATTAAATTCTCCTCGTGGTTGTGATAGCTAGGAAACAGTAACGGCGTCTTGCATTCGACGCAGGGTTCGCTTCGTCGAGCTCAAGGAATGGAAATTTTCATCATTCGGCCCACGACCGGCATGATAGGAGAGGCTGTGCTACACGATTCGTAATCACAATATCATGTAGCAGACTCTTGCACTACACCGGAACTCCTCCTCAGTGTGTGTGGTTTGAGAGCATACGACACAATGACAGTGATTCGTCCGTCAAGAGTAGGACAAGCTTGAAAGGAAATCACCGTCTCAATAATAATACCCCCCACTAAATACACAGCCATCCACACAAGGGGTTGCAGTTACCAACACTTTTACACTTTGGAAGACAACCGGAAAGCAATCGACTTCCCTCACTCTACATAGTTGACCTGGCTGGTAACAGCCTCATTGATAACCACGTTTGTCTGTCACGCACTTAAACTAAACTGAATTCAGTTTAATTGCAGTAGTACATATTCCCCAACTACAACTGTCCGACACCCCTCTTTGCCCGTTTCATGACATTTAAGATCGAAAATTATTCAGAAAAATTTCATCACCGACATAATTTTTCCCCCTACGAATTTTAATACACAACTCTTTCAGAGTTATTGTTAAATTTTTCCAGTCCGTGATACGTAACAACAAAACAAAATTTTCGAAACATATCAAATGATAGCTAGTGGTTATAATAATACAATCTCTTTCATGGACTTTCCAACTTCCATTCAAGCATCATCACCAATGAACACTGTAAAATCCAAACACTCTCTTCACCTCTATCTTCCAACGACTTCCAACTCATCTGAGTTACTAATAATGCCCTTTCGGCATTTTCACAAATAAATCTAATCTGTCCTCCTTTGCAGTCCCTCCAACTCCTCAATCTAATACCCAAAATCTGAGTCCCATACTACAATAACATATTCAGGTGATGGTCAAATCAAGGTCCTGTAACACAATTCTCTAACTTCAATGATACATCCTCTTATCTGAAATATTTTTAAACCTCCACAAATAAAAAGTTATACACATTTATTTACACATAAAGTCATCTAAAGGCAATTCCTTTTACACTCTATAATGATAGAAAACCTTTACTTGTCTTCTAACTAATATCTGTGTACCTAGTAAGATTGACAGTTATCTACATTCCATGTTGACCAACCCAGTTCGATATTCTGTCCAGGTCATTCTGCAGATGTTCACAGTCCTCTCCAATTTTAATTCTGTTACATAACGAAGTATCGTCTGCAAAGAACCTAACTTCTGACTAAACCGTCAACACAATCAATTAACAGTATATTGAATAGCAACGTTCCCAACACGCTGTTGCTCTCCCGTTTTCATTTCAACCTCTTTTGATACTGCATTTCCTCCCCAGACTCTTTGCGTTCTACCTTTTTAATTCCTACACTCCAGTAAACACTTACTAATTACCATTTTGTGTCTTGGAGAGATCTAATGATACACTATCATCTTCGCGTCCCTTGTTCATATTATCCGAAATAACTTGTATATTGTAGTGTTATTTTAACACCAAATTGTTTTTAATTAACATGGGTAGGCCTAGGTGTATGATAAACGTCTAAAAAAGTAATTGTCTACGTGACCTGCGAGAGACGCCAGCTTCCGAAGTTTGGTCATTGTCCCTTTGAAAGAGAAAGGCCACGCCATCAACACAGAATATTTTATTCGGATGACAAGTGGAATGGGCAGAGACCATCTTAATGGCGACAGCAGGCGCTGACATGAATGAAGACACCCCTGGAAGTTGTGTTTATCTCTCTATGAATGGACTACGGCAAATCGGCAGATGTGTAAAATTCAGAAGTATGCTTATGAATGAAAACATTGGAACCAATTCTAACATACGGTACCGAGACGAATGGGTGTAAAGTGCTTAAGCAGAGATATACTGGATTGTGGTTTTATCACGCACAGGATTCTATACAAGGATATAATATCGAAGAGAGCGAGGTCCGAATGACGATCCTTTACGAAAAGTAACGAATTTCTACAATGCATCAGCCAATGCCAAAGAGATGAAATGGAGAATTTCTGGTTATGAGGTCGAATGAAAATGTGCCTAGCGAATAGGAAAATTGTTTAATTTAAGTAAACTATTTATTTATCTTGTTAAAGTGTAATACCTATATTGACTTTTGGATTTACGCCTCGTTAGCGTGATCGTTAGAGGCGTGAAAGGACCGGGAGTAAGGAACGGGAAGAATTTAAACCATGATCTGTTTGGAGGAACCATTCGTTTTGAGTGATCTGGGGAAACCATACGAAAACTCAAACCTGGATGGCCGAACGGGATTTGAACCTGCATCCTCTCGAATGCGATGCCACAGTGTTTTTTCCTTATGGCTTTACGCCTCGTCGCCGTTGAGGTCATTAGAGGCGGGAAAGAACTGGGGGCAAAGAATTTGGCAATGGTATATTGAAGGAAGCATCCGGCATTCGCCTGGAGTGATTTAGGGAAACCATGGAAAACCCAAATCTGGGTGCCCGGACACGGATTCGAACCCACGTCCTCCCGAATGCGAGGCCAGGACGTTAACAGTTCACCCACCACGCTCGGTGCCAGAGTGTTATCACACTCAGTGCGTCATATCAGGGCACCAGACTGACCATCAGAAAAGGCCGCTGACAGAGGAGAAGATGAAGGACGACTTCCAGACTTCACCTCCGTTGGGTAATGGAATCGATACCAGCTGGCAACATATAAAAGCGACAAGTATAAATTATTACTAGTTCCTTCTACTACTTTCGGGACTTAGTATTTCGCGTCAGCAATCTGTGTGAAAGAAAAAGTCGCTCTAGTGTTTTGGTGACAGCGTCGAGAATAGACTGACTTAGTAAAGTCGGTTTGCACTAATCTTTATCTTCACCTTTCACAACGAAAATAACGCCCTGGCTAAGAGGTTTGCACGAGAGGAGTTTTTTCTTTACCCACATTCAATGAGTCGAAGCCGAAGCCCACATTTAAATAATTACTGTCTTTAGAATTTACGAGGGTCTTTGCTTTTGTGTTTTTTTTATATATTAAATGATCAGTAAAGAGTTTGCGATGTTAGCAGAGATGATAAGTTTGATAGTAATGTGATAGTAGTTAGATTTTGCTAAGGTTGATTATTTTTGCAGGAAAAGGGTGACACATATAACTGATATTATTTTCAAACGAAATCATTCCTGTCTGATATCTGCATAATTGGTGATATGTGGCCAAGATATAAAAACTTAATCTTAAATGTGCTGTTTTCTTAAAGAAACCTCTTTATTTGGGAATTGAATTTAGTTAATTTTGTTCTACCTGAGCTTATCAGTTGTTAATTTCACGTAATTAAAGAGAGAGCCGAGAACCCAGTTTCTAATACAATATAACTCACTTATAGAGATTTACATGAAAATCCTTGTTGTTTTGCGAACCAGTTTCCTTCTTTACAGACATTTCTGATGTGGTTGCATACCAATCACCCCATTAACTACCTTCTTCATGGACCATTACTACTATTGCGATTTCCCAGTCATCTAGTAATTAACGAGCCTCCATACTCAACATAAATAATATTATGAGGTGAGATTATGTTACACTGCTATTTTTAATAGATCTGTAGTAATGCTATACACTCAGGCCTCTTCATGCGTTTTCAGGTATTTTTAGTTCCCCCACAATATATTCAGGATCTATTCAATTTTATTAGTCTGCTCATTATCACTTATGTGATCCTCTAATTTTTTCCTCCTCATCCCTGAATAATATTACCTAGTGGCCTCATCAAACCAGTTACTTATTACAACGTTATGTGCACGGCTGTACAGCCAGATTATGTCATAAGTACATGATATTTTTACGGCTAGCTCTGTCGTTTTCTTCCTGTGTAAACCCATCTGCACTGACCAAAGGACTAACAATTATAAAAATGTCTGTTCCATGTGCCTATGGAGAACGAGCATCAAACCCAAAGAACCCTTGTTTGAAACCAACTACTTCCCTCCACGAGAAGACCAGGAGAGAAACTGGTTCAGTGAGGAGCTGTGATCTGGGAACTGCAGTTCTGCTTCCGTGGCGAGTAGACTGAAGATTCTCTGACGCGATTCCGGAACCAATCTACATTGTGAGATTTGGAGTCTCGAGTCTAATCTGCAACAATCGTCTGGGTCCGTGGCTGTACGGACATTGAGTCGCCATCACAATCAGATGATTACATTTCCATCTGCTGATCTCAACAGCTGGTGATATCGAGGGATTTTGCAGTATCCCGGAGATACTAGAACGCAATTCGCCTGGGCTTAGTGACACTCCAAGCTACGTTGTTATTTATCTCATCTGAAATGCGGTAATCTCTTTGTAACAAGTGAAGAACAGTTCACAACAAAGAAGGAACCGTAGCACTGATTTGACTAATCCTTATATATAAAGATGAATGTTTGTTTGTTTGTTCTTCAAACAAATCCACAGTTGTCATCAGATCTCGATGAAACTTTGCACACTTATTCTTTGAAACAAGGAGAAAAATTCTGTCTACATTTGATTGAAAAATTATCTGTATAAATAACACATGTTGCCTCATAACTTCGAAATACGGCGATAGACAGACACGATGGATATGGACGTCTCCGTACCGTGTTTCCGTGTAGTGGACTGGCAGCTCAGTGGTTAAAGCGCTTGCTTACGAACGTCGTGATCTCCGGTTCAAATCTCCGTGGAGGCTAAGATTTAAAAAATTGTTTTTCATCGTAAGAGTCAGGCCTGGGCCGTAGGTTATTCGGATTGAATGTTAAACTGTAGATATAAGAAATTTAAGGGTGCAATGCGAGGCAAATCGTAGGTAGTCTTGCAATTTTGTAGGTGTACACTTTTTTACATTATAATGATCCCTCAAGTGTTGTTCGCAGTCAGTGTGTGAGTGTGAACCACAGTAATACTAATATAAATACGGAAGTAAGTCTCTGTCTTTTTGTTACGTTTTGACGACTAAATGGCTATATCGTTGTGATGGAATTTTATAAGGATATCTGTATGAAGGTCACAGGATATTTTTTCCAGTATGATTAACAGTTTTAGTCACGAAATTTTGAGACCTTATCGAGTGGTGACAGAAATATGTTGGAAATTGATTCTCATAACTTCGAAATACGGTGATAGACAGACACGTTTGATATGGACGTCTCCGTACCGCGTTTCCGTGTAGTGGACTGGCAGCTCAGTGGTTAAAGCGCTTGCTTGCGAACGTCGCGGTCTCCGGTTCAAGTCTCCGTGGAGGCTAAGATTTTAAAAAATTGTTTTTCATCGTAAGAGTCAGGCCTGTGCCGTACGTTATTCGGATTGAATGTTAAACTGTAGATATTAGAAAGTTAAGGGTGCAATGCGAGGCAAATCGTAGGTAGTCTTGCAATGTTGCAGGTGCACACTTTTTTACGTTATAATGATCCCTCAGGTGTTGTTCGCAGTCAGTGTGTGAGTGTGAACAACAGTAACATTATTATAAACACGGAAGTTAGTCTCTGACTTTTTGTTACGTTTTGACGACTAAATGGCTATATCGTTGTGATGGAATTTTATAAGGATATCTGTATGAAGGGCACAGGATATTTTTTCCAGTATGATTAACAGTTGTAGTCACGAAATTTTGAGACCTTATCGAGTGGTGACAGAAATATGTTTGAAATTGATTCTCTTCAAGAGACAGGTTCGACGGTACAGTGATAGCTTTCCTGTCATATCATTCCGACTCGATATTGTTTGGGACCAAGCCTTCGTTACCAACAACTTTCTATATTTAATTCTGGCAAAAAAAATATTCTTATTCCAGGCGTACGAAGTCGCGGGTAAGCTAGTGTTCTATAATTTCAATGTTAATGAAATGTACAAAAGTTAAATTACATTTTAATGAATAAATCATTCGTTTCAACATGTTTAAGTGATCAATAAAGACCTGAGCTATGCCATTAATTTATCCCAGTCAATCCAATTATTTAATTCATATAAAAATTTTCATGCAAATATAACCTCTCATACCAAATTAATATTAAAGTATATATATAAAAAAATCCATCCAACTAGGAAAGTTAAAAGTTTTCCCTCAGCTTTAAGCTTAAATGTCTAGGTAACCCTCTTCCAACCAGAGCCATTACAAAGGTACCCAAAATTGGCACGTAATAATCGTCAGATTATAAGTTGGTACAACTGTGAAATACATATCCGCCACAACTTGAAATCTTCTCGGCATATAATATGTTACATTTTGAAATTTGATTATATTTTGATATGTCTATGTAAAATGCGTTGAACCATCTATTATCAGTGATTTTCCAGGGGACGACTTACATGATCCAGCCGCGCACATACTGCTTTCATCTGTGATTACACAGCCACGTGTGTCGAGCTTGCGTCGTTTCTGGGACACAGACATCACACAGGATAGAAGCAGCACTCGGTGAAATTACAATTTAGCCGGCGGATTCGCCGGCGCAAAGTGAGGGCCTGATTGAAGCGCAGTACAGCTGGCTCAGGAGACGGAAAATGTGTTTCACAGTAGTTCCGCAAACAGTAAACATTTTTTCTACGATACGATATATTCCACATCTCCTCAGAGAACAAACGTCGTTACCACAACCGAAAGATAATTCAAACAAATCTTGGCACTTACCCGTTCTTTACCGCTCCTCTGCCTCACCTAGCTAAACTTGTATCCACTACCTCTCAACCAAAGCTACTGATTTAAGCAAACAGGCACTGTAGTTAATGAATGCCTAGTTATGCAATCTCATAACGAGTCAAGAGCTTCTATCAATTTCTATAACGCGCAACAGAGCTGAAGGAAGAAAACCTCAGCATGATTGTCAAACGAAGAAACTCAATACCTGGAAGAAACTACATGAGTTGAGTGTAGGATAATAAGAAATAGCTGAAGTTAACGAGATTGACCGAAACGGTCAAACCAAAAATGACTACAATTCCAAGACAGCGCAATCCCTCACGGTCGTCGCGTTGCAGGTTGAAAGTTAAAGTTTTTTTGAACATGTGAATACAATAGGCGTGGCCTTTTTGCCGACTGTAACCGAAATAAAAGGAAGCAGATCCCCAAGAATACTTTATTCCTCTTTAACAGCAGCTGATTAGTATTTAAGGAAAAATAATAAATGCCGCTATCTCATGTGAAAGTTTTTGTTGGTGATAAGTAAGGAAAATAGATGCTGAGGAGGCTTGAAGTTCTGTGAATTCGGTGTTATATTAGAATTCTAAATTTCAGTTTCGAATAGAAATAATTTCACAGATATCAGATGGACAGGAGAAGATGCCGCACCATAGCATACATCTAACGTGAAACATGTCACTGGAGGTCAAAATAGGCGAAAAAGGACACGACCGGCAAATTTGAAACGTGTAGGACATGAGAAGCTCCATTTGCAATTAATTGAAAAGTAAGACGGGGAGAAAAGAAGAACAAATACCTGGTTACCGCCAACATCCACGTCAATAAAATGCGTTACCTGGGGACGACGCAAACTCGATAGTTCGGCAATCCTCGGTGAGTCCGATGATGCCCGAAGTGTTAGTTTAACTGGCCGCCACCACAGCTCTGCTTGCCTAACCGAGAAATTTCAAATAGGTAACTCTATCTGATATTATTTGCACTTACATTGTTGAATGGAAGTGTAACTGCGATGCCTCCTAAAAGACAATTGTCTGTTGAGGAAGTAACTATATAGCAATAGGAAGGGCAGAGATAAAAAATATATAGTACAAGGCAGAAATTAAAAAAAAATACAGCGCGATGTTTGTTCAAATTTACATGTTCCTCTTTGTTTATTTGCGACCATTACATGCAGAAATTGATGCAAGGAGAAGAGCATCCGATATTTGAGCCATATTCTCTGCAACAGTTACTATTACAAAGTCAGAACATAAGATTTTTTTTTCTTTGACAAGAAGATAAGAGACGGAGAAGTTAATTAAAAACTCATTGAAAGTTTACACGAAACACAGGTAATCACCACAGGTTTTTAACACCAATAAAAATTTACATCATTTAAAATAAAATGCAGTTACTTAAAAACATGTTAGCCAGTTACTGCTAGCGTCTAATCGGAGAAAGAAATCACGAAAATATTAATAAAAAAGGTTATGATTAATTGTTATTCGTTTTTCCTTAGAAACAATTCCAGAACAAATTCCTGCTACCCTCACGTGTGATAACTGTCATTATCGATGGGCGTTAAAATTAATAGTCTTACAAACATGTATATTTAACATCTTAATGTTATTGATTCGTATCAACTGATTTTTTTTTATACAAAACCATTCAAAATTCTAGTGTTGATATACGACCTGTAGGGAAATTGGAGGTGCATAAGAGTTTAAAATGTTTGAATTAGCGAATCAGGACTAATGTGAAAATCTAAAACATAGTAAATTTTATAATAATTTTGTTTTACGTACCGGGAGTCACGTTACTAGAAGCGGAAGGCACGAAACAGATTTACTGGCGATCAGTTTGGAAGTTGGCAGAACGGTGGTATGCAAGAAAGCGTGGAAAAGAGAAAAATACACAAAATCTCTGCTGTCGGACCTCCAACACTTGGAAAGAATTAGATTCTTGACAAGAACTAGTAGTTTACTTATTCAAGCTTTGCCGCCATTTAATTTTTCTATAGTGGAAGAGCCATCAAATTTATTGGATCAGCAATGATGCATTTACAGTATCTCAGTCTCCATTCACCATTCAGACTGATGCGCAGTATCACACACACACACACACACACATATATATATATATATATATATATATATATATAAATTGATAGTGGGACGACGCTCAGAACGGTTCAGTTAAACTTCTTTTATTTCTTAGGCCAAAGACGACACTTTGAGTAACATCAACGAGATAAGAGACTCAAGCGTGATTTTGCTGCTGAGACGATTCTAACTCATGTTCTACCATTCGCTTATATTTCTATTATGCGAATGTTTATTTAATGTCAGAAATTGAGTTGATTTTTTATTACTGCGTGAGTTATTGAGATAATGATTGTGTTAGTTGATTTTTGAATAGGTGTCTTGTCATTTGAAAGTAAATTCAATGTTCCTGTTAATAACTTCAATCAATACATAAGATCAAAGTTCGTTTCGGCGTTGAGAATTAATATAGTCTTCTCGGCTGTCTAGCCAAGCGACCAGGGAGGTTGCACACGGCTAGTCACCCTAGAAGATTATATTAACTTCAATCAATGTTATAAACGTATATTATCCCAACTAATAAAACCTACAAAATAATATTAATCTTTAATTATTAATTAACATCAAATAACACACGGTAATTAATGAGCTTATCAATAAGTTATTAGGGGTATAAATAAATATCGAAGAATACGTATCAAAATTTATTATTTCTTGATTCTGTAATAGAATTTGTAGAAGTTCTCGTATTTGTCACTTAAAATCACGTCAAAGAGAAAAGAGTCAAACTAATTCTAGGAGTCAAAACTACGAAAACAGTTTGCAATAATGATAACGAAATTTTTTTTAATTGCTATAATTTGTTTTATTGTGTATCTTACAAGTAAAAGAAGTTATTAAAAATGTATAATATGTATGAGTACTATAAGGTTACTTGGGCTTATATTAGGGTTTTATTTGCGGAGTTTTAGGTCATTTTAGGAGTATTAGCATGTGACAAAAGGTTTGGGTATATCGCTGGCGGAAACGTGGCACCAGACGACTTGAGTACATAATCGTCTTCAATAGACACGTCAAGCTGCATCAAATCGAGAAATTTGAAAAACCGTATAAACACAGGTCAGCAGGTAAAATGACGATTTGGAGCTCAAGGATTGGTCACTAAAATTATTGAACCAGAGATATGTAAAGCGCAGCCAAGTCATAATTGGTTTTGTCGACAAGTCTTTCAGAATTCTTGAGGGTTCAGAGTAGTTATTATTGTCCGAGAACCACCGTTATTTTCTCTGTGGCTGATATGGTAGACGAGTAGTTGAGGGTCAGTTAACTTCGTCAGTGATTAGATGCGATTCAACAGAGCAGTAATACATAATTAAATTATTCTTTATAATTCCGGAAAGATAGGATCACGTGGGGTAGAAAAGTGAATATTGTCAGACTGCATAAAAGATTTAAATTGTTCGCTATCCCACTGGTAAGTGGTATTAGTATATTCAGAAGAGGGAAGACAGTTAGATGCGTAGCTTTGAAATTCGCAACAAGAAGCGAGATTAAATTGTTGAAGAATAGTTGCAATATTGCCTAAGATGTATGAAACTATTAAACGAGACGTAATTAGAACTTAATTAATGTGAAAATTCAAAGGGTACTATCTTCGTAATGTTTATGTAACTGGTATATAATATGTTGAACGGAACAGTCAACAGATGATAGAAAATTGAAAGTGGTGTGATTATAGTTGGGTACGGCGGATCTTTTGATTAGATTTTGTAAATATTGGACAGTGAGCCTATGACCAAAAAAAAAACAAAAAAAAACGACAATATTAAATATTATAGTTCTGACTATTATGAGGAAATACTTGGTAGTTTGAAAACCCTTTTTGTTACTTTGGGTTTTGAGTTCCAGGAATCTTAAATCGTCTGAAGTCTCTATTGGGTGAAGCTGGTTGCAGGATTAAGATTATAACCCCGTAACTATATCGCGAACTGAAATTAATTACAGTTTAAAAAGTAGTATAAGCGTTACAATATACACTACAGCACATTGCTTATTTGGGATTTATACCTGTGACAGGTTCATAGATTTTGTCAATACAACTTGGGAGAAAACTGTAATTTTACACAAAAATAAACTTATAAATCAAATATCACTTATGAGGTCTTACTGTTCACACAATAAAGTCTAATGTCGACCATATTTGTTTTAGTTATCAAAAAATTACGATTCCGCTGCTTCTCAAAGCGTCTCCATATAAAAAATAACCTCACAACATTAGACCGAAACTGTATTCAGCACTTTAGAGAATTTATGTCACGCTGAATTGCAAACGAGAACACGAAGATTTGTGTTCATTGCCTGTGTCAACGTAGTTCCTAATTAAAATTGGGTGATTCATCGGACTGTTGGTGATGTGTATTAAAAACACACAGCTCTCTGATGTTTACCAATTCCAGCAACTCCCTACCCTGAAACGATGAAAAACAGAAAAACGATTTAACTGAGCCTCGCGATTGGATACGTAACATTTGCCATGTTTCGCTGTTTATCCAGAAAAACAAAACAAAAAATCCTTTCATCAGAAATTTGATTACACTATCTCATTAACATCCTCCCTTTACAGTTGTCTACCTGTGAATTACAAATTTCTTTGCTTTTATTTTATGTAAAGTTTAGCAACCAATATTTGATTCGGTAGCCAAGTAGTACACTTCATGACAGTTAACATTATTAGTTTATGATACAACACCTTTTTCATTTAACTCACCAGATCTAATTACATTGTCATCAGCAACCGTAAGACACTTACCAAAAATAAAATCTCCCTAATTGATGATAGTAACATCTCTTGCTAGTAAAAACGGAAAGTTGTTTAGAGGTCTATGGATGGTAGTGGGGTGTTACACTGGTGTATTGAATCGGTGGGTCAGGAATAAAATAGGTTTTATAAGAACGATACAGGCATTCCCACAAATTTCGCAAAAGAGAGATGGAAACAATATTGCAGTAATTATGAAAATAAGCACTTAAATTCACTTGTCAAAACTCACGCTTTTTCTTCTTCTCTTCTAATTTTCTAATTTTAGACGTCATACTGTTTCCTGTTTGCCTCTTTCCCTTTCCCATTCTTCTTCTGGTATTCAAAGCGTTGTTGGAATCTCTATCTTCCTCTCTTTATGCTGAGAAGTTCATTGTATTCTACTTTTTTTACTATCCTTTCTTTATCAATTTTACTAATGCGCATGTGATAGTATTCTATTTTTCCAGTCTCATTTTTCATTGTTCAACGTAAATCTCTTAAATGTTTTATCAGTATTATTCCCCCCAAACTCGCACATTTATACAAAAAATGAAAGTTATTAGCATCAGTTTGTTGATCTCTGGAACCATTATAAGCTAAAGAAAATTATGCTTTTATTATTATTTTATTTTTGCAAGGTAACTCACCGTAACTATTCTCACATAAATATGTCTCATACTGAAAGATTACGCAATACAGTAAAGTAGCATATTGAACATTGCTATTATTAAGAAAAATCTGTAAATAATTGTTTTTATTGGAATTTTATCGCCGGTTACGGCCATCACAGTCTCTGGCATAGCAGACTATTCGAGTATGGTTTGGGAAGGATTCGCCGTCTACAACAGTAAACACAGATACCTTGATTCAGAGTGCCTCAATATGCATAAAAAGGCTCTGCAGAGGCATCTCTAGCCTATTTGATTCGCATGAGCTATCCAGTTTAATTCATTTAGGATAAGAGCGCCTATTGCCTACACGTTAATGATTTATTTTTCCAACTTTGAAGTCTCTTACTACACCACTTAATAACCATGCACATCAAAGTCAATAATATTTAATTTCTTTAATAATTGCGCCAGCACAACTGTTTTTGATAATATTTATTTGACGTATAATACGTCAAATAAATATTATCAAAAACAGTTGTACTGGCATAATTATTAAATAATAATTATTAATTTAACAAACAACTGTGGAAGAGATGGCCTACAATAATCACATATATTTATTTTCCATTATATTTAACAGTCACAGGTAAATTGAAAGAGCAAACGTATAAAATTAAAAAACCATAAATTTCAGTAATTGCTCCCATAGTCGACATTTTGAAATAGATGAGCTCCAAAGTTTGACACATTTTGTATCCATAGTCTATAACTCTATATCCTTTCCACTGCCCTTAAATATTATTGGGGTCACAAAAAAAAAAAAAAAAAAAAAAAAAAAATAAAAGTAAAAAAAAAAAAATAATAAAATAAGCTGACGAACGGATCGATTGACCCCAATGAAGCAATTTCACACTCAGATAGGGTCTCATGGTTGCCAGACCTGAACTCAAATACCACATGTCGTGAACACCTGAGGAATAATGTAAATTAAAACAAGCAACTTTACGATAGTAATTACTTTCATAAAAATTATAAAGTTAATTTAAAAAAAAAAAAAAAAGTCTTAGATTTTCTTTTGCAATATCAACTTGCTTTGCAAGAAGTTGTTAGCAAGTAATGGAATTCACTATCTGCCTAAGACATGATACGGGAAACAACAGATTACTAAATGTGTTATGTATATACCGAAGAAGGACACAATATGTCATTGCATCATAGCGTATTGTTTTTTTTTTTTTTTTTTTTTTTTTTTTTTTTTTTTTTTTAAAAAGAAGATTCGTACAGTTTATAATTAAAGTCAATTCTTAGTGATTAACATAAATTCGATATACCTGTGGATTTAAGGAACACACTAGAATCTAGGTACCTATATTTGACACAAATGTTATCTGCAACAGAAATATTCTTCTTGTTAAAACTACGAATGCATACACTTACTTATTTCATCGTAATCACATTTACAAATAAGTAAATCAAACTTACATTAACAGATAGGTAAAGTACTTCCCGACGTTGCGGTTCTACTAACGTTAACCACACTCTACAAAAGCTGTTCATCATCGAACACGTGGGCCCGTTTAGATTGACGAGCAAGCTTGGCAGGTTGTTAGTTTTACGCACAGTTTTCTAGATCATCGTATTTCTTTAAACCCGAACGTGACATAATTCCATTTCGCCTATGGGCCCACTGTCGACAACAGGTGCGCTTACCTTACAGGCACTTGCTGATCATAGTTCCTTTGACTTCCTTCACTTTGAGTGGGAAAGCTACAGATGGCTATTCAGGTTCTGATCTACAGTCTTTGGTATGCGGAATCTAATCAATACAGGAGAATTAGTCAGGCAGATACATGAGGCGAGAGTGGAGTGATCCAAGTCTCTTAGTTTTTTATTACTTTTTTTGTACCACTCGATTAATCTTTTTTCATGACACTTTTTGCGCGTTGTTCAGTTGAATAAGATAGTGAAAATGGCCTACGTTTAATACATATTTGGATTAATCTCTATATGTTTGACAAAATCTCTTGAATAAATGTATGTTAGGTATTAAATTATTTTTATGCTAAGTCTCGGTTTATGTGAAGACTTTTATAACATCTAACTAGCCACAAAGCCCGTCAAAAATGATGGGTTTGAAGGAGTGTTCTGGCAATTAATTTCTTTTTAATTACTTACCTAAACAGAATTGTTTTGAAATAAATTTCAATGTTCTGTAATTTCTCGTCCTTTGTGATGTACAAAAGGTTTCAGTTGTCAACTTGATGCAGGTCGCATTTCAGTATAACCACAATCTTCGCTAACATTGCCTCTAGAAAACCAAAGCCTCTATTACATGCGAATTGAAATATTCCCTGTATCGCATTTGAGTGTTACTATGAATCGCTATATAAGCTTGTTCCAAATTCTTCACGTGTTCTTACAGCTTTATTTTTTATTATCTATGATGAAGATCGATGTGTTAACGGATGACACGGCTTACATGCAGTTGAAATAATGACCACAGTGGAAACGAAGGATGCTAAATTAAATCATAACAACTTATGTTATGTCACGTAATATTAGTTTTAACTGTAGCTTAGTCCGCATATATCACGAAAATTTAAAACTTCTTTCATTCAAACCAAGTAATGATTTCAGTAAAAAAAAAAAAAAATCAAGTGATAATTAATACGTCCATTTAAACAAAATAGATACTTTTCTTTCAGTGTTTTGCAAATCATTTCTTAGCAATTGCTTAAACAAATACAAAAATAAATCATAATGTATTTCCTATTGCCTTGCGCAGTAACAAAATATTTCTGTTGCTATCCTGGTCTAGGTTGCATTTCAGTCTAACCACAGGCAGTTCAATCATTACCGTGGCGCCACAATCTGGTAATGAAATCTTGTAGAACAAATCTAAAATAAATAATAATTTTTTTAAAATATATTTCTTGGTTTTCGAGATATATCATGTAAAAATCAGTTATAGGTGTAGTTCCTTGTGCTTTTGGTGAAGTTTCTTCTGGTCCAGGACGTATTTCAACCTAACAACAACCACCAGGAAGAAAATAAAAACACATATAGTGCATTTCCACCGTGTAGATATAGCGGTTTTGGTAATTTATTTTTTCTGGTCCTGACCCGATTTCACACAAACCTCCTCAATTTTGAGATACAATATCTCGAGAACTAAGCGAGATATGAAAAAAAAAATGTATTCTTTGTTTTCGATTTGTCTCTTCGAGTTACATACGATATCATCATCAAATTTGGTAACGGTGAAATTTTTCTTCTTTTCCAGGCCGCATTTCAGCCTAACAACGTCAATTTTGAGGTACAATATCTCGAGAGTTAAGTGAATATATCAAAAAAATTTATTCTCTACTTTCAATTTTTTTCGTCGAGTTACATAAGAATCCATCATCAAATTGCGGCTTCACGGTTATCGTAGAATTCCCTAACCTATCCTATGCTAAAAATGCCGCCAGAGAAACAATACTTCCGTTACACGCATATTAATACATATACTGTAGGCCCTATCACATTTTAATGGCAATAATTCATTGCGATATAAAATAAATCAAAACTCTTACAGGGTGTTTACATCTGCCTTTCACGTTATCCGTTATTCTGATCAGTATTACAGTTACGTACGGCTGAAACATGTCATCAGTAAAAGCAAGAAAATTAAAAAAAAAATATGATCAACTTACTAATAGATCCAAGTAATACTCTAAGCAAACTTATCGCAACACTGATGCTCGACATACGAAGCTTTTATCTTACGTATCTATGGACAAAGAATTTAACGAATACTTCTATATGTCAAAAGAATATTACGTAAATATATACATCTAATGATTGATATGTCGATTTTAACGCAATACATACTTTTATATCAGTGTTCTGTTAGTTAATTTATTCACTGATGCTTGGAAATGTTATTAAATAACGCGCATTCCCACGAATAATATCGTAAAGCGTGACGTCATAGCGGAACGTCAAGGATTGACGTCATGCTATGACATGACGTCATGCCGCTACATCTAGCCCTGCGGTTCCCATATTTTATTGGCACACAACCCACTTGTAAGTAAAAAAAAATTTTGCGACCCACGTAATATGATAGTATATCTAATATTAGAATGAGAAATGTTGTTTGATCTCGATACACTATCGACTATACTATCCTACGAAATGGCAAATTTTTGTACAAAGGATATACTATCAACAAAAACAATAATTGATAATAAATAAAACAACAAACATATTATAGACTGGGAGGCGGCAGACCATCACCTCATCAAGTTGGCTGCTGAAATTCCACGATTAGAAGTAACACGATCAGAAATTTAAAATGAACTTGTCTGCCAAGTCGCTTTTTGGTGGAAACCACCTTCGGACCCGATTTTAGTGGTTGATTGGTAGGTTTATCTTTGTGCTTTACTCCACACAAATGTTTGAAAATGTGGAAGACTGGGAGCAGGAAAACACAATGGTAAGTTTACCAATCACCCACTAAAATGTGTTTTGTAGGCGTTTTCCACCAAGATATGACTTGGAACATCAATGGCATTTTAATTGCAAATCGAGTTTTAACTGGTCCTAGAATTTCAGCCGTCATCTCGATGAGGTAATGTTTTGTGCAGCCGCCTCTCGCTTTATTACAAAGATAATGAAAAATAGTTTAATTATTATAAAAACACAACTTTACAATCAGTGAGATTTCTGGCACTGGTGTTTACTGATGAGGGCATCGATATAGGTTTAACACTGGTTAATTTTAACCTTAAGTCACTTTATACACATAGTTTATTTCTGTATTTGTTTTTCAAAAACAATAAGATTATTTTTGTGGCAAAAACCTCGATTGTACCACGACACACACCGCGACCCATAGATTGGGAACCGCTGATCTAGCCTATTATACTAATAGATTCCCAGTGTAGAAATTGTAATGGAAGTAAGCGTCTAATGTTATAGTTTGTATCTTTTCAAATTGTTTACTTAAGATTGGCTGCTTTCTACTTTAACCATTTAACCTGCTGATATACTACCACAGCAGACTAAACGTTTAAGGTTATATGTCGTAAAGGATAAGTTACAAAATTTCGTTTTAAACGATCTTCAACACTTACAAACGTTAGTAATTTGAGTAGAGTATTTCAATACATAAAAACGTTTTAATGTTTTAATAATGGTTAAAACTGAGAGCCTGTTACTGAATTATACAGCTAAAAAATCAGAGTATTATTATCTGCTGTTTCAAGCCACCTTAACGTCAATGTAGTATTAAAAGGTCTATCCGGTTATTTCTCGCAGTTGAAATGTACCCTCTTTAAGGTATAAAGGTTTCATATTTTAAAATTATCTCATTGTTGAGTGAGATTGCTTTCGACGCTGATTCGCGCTAGTTGAATCTTTAACTAGCAGTGCTGCCAATTTTAGGCTGTTAAGTTTACTCGTGCTACTATTATTTGTTGCTTCAACGCCTATAGCTATCGACGTCTCTAGTCAAGAGAAAGAGAAAAATTCTTTCCTGCGCGAAGCGCAGGAAAATCTGCAAGATCATCACATCTTTCGTCGTTCTATAGATTCCTGCTTCTTCGCACAACAAGTTTTTCTTCGTCCTCACAGTCTACGATCAGCTTTCGTCGAGCCTGCTGCTGCCGTTCCTGCGTCTACAGCTTCTGTTCGAGCACGTCGAGACTTCTCGTCGAGATCTTCAAATCACCTCATCTCTCATTATTTCACAACTACTCAATTCATCCGAAAGCTTGTTAGGGACATCTGCGCTCTAGGGACCCGTCGTTGGCGGTCATCCCGCGGGCTGCTCTGAGTAGGGTGTCTCCGGGGTTGTCGAACCTTACGGTGACAACCTCAGCCCCGGCGACACACGCGACGCAAACCACACACTACACTTTCACCATGTCATCCCAGCATCCTTCCAAAAATTACTCCGATGCCCTTAAGTCTAGGACTCCACCACCCTCTTCAACTCGCCAAAAAAGCCTCTAAGATAAAGCTCCCTGTAAATATTTCAACTCAAATTCTTCCTGCAACGAAGAAATCTAAACAGAATGGACCCTCCACTCCTCCCAGCCCCGCTCCCTCTGAACCTATGGACTTATCACCGTGCCCTGACGTTTTTGAAAACAATTCACCTCTCTCACCTGGATCACCATCCATTTCACAACAATCTCCCCCTCACCTCCTCCATCATAGAGGTCCTACACCCGTCCACACCTATTTTGTGAACAACATCCCATCTCAAATAACGCAAAAAGAAATCGCCATAGCCTTCCGCCATTATATTCAAAAACCAATAGACTACCTCAAGACCACTCGTGCCTCTCTCATTGTCAAGAGCCCTTGCGCTGACCTCGCCAGTCTGATCCAGACCCAGCTTTCCACTGCATTTCATACAAAAGTCTCTGTAACATACGCTCCTCCTCGCTTCACTGTCCCACAACCTCTCCGTTCCCCTACTTTCTCAGTTGTGGTCAAGGGAGTGGACTTTGACATTTCCGAAGAAGAAATTGGACAAGCATTAACAGAGCAAAATCTTGAGTTTATTAAAGTTTTCCGAATCAGATCTAGACAGACCAACAAACCTACGATGATGATGCGTATTATCACACCCAATAAATATGTAATAGATCAACTTCTGGAAGAGGGCTTCTTCTTCCAGATGTTTCGGTACCGCACCGAGCCATCTCATCCTCCACCTCCATTGCCAGCACAATGTTCCCACTGCCTCAGTTACGAACATCCTTCAAATTCATGCACAAAACGGACCCCTACATGCACCCACTGCGGTGGTGATCACCCCATTATCAGATGTCCCCAAAAAGAAGCTCCCCCAAAATGTACCAACTGTTCTGGTCCTCATAACGCCACATCTAAAAAATGTCCCAAGAAACCTAAGGAAGCAATAGCTCCGAATATGACAGCAAAAATTAAATGCCAAGACGACCCTCTTCCCATACCTGAGACTATTGACTCTGAAATGGTGGACGACCTAACCTTAAAAGACGATTTAATCAGACTATTAATTACCGTACTGACTAACCTATTTCAGGACCGAAAACAAGATATCATCAAACTCATGAAACAACAGTCCCGACATTTTCTAAATAGAACTGTTAAAATTAGTCAAGAAAACAACCAACTACACGTCACAGTTAGCAAACTACCTCCTCCATCCTACCTCTCCCGACTAGACATACCCGACAATGGCGAGTGAAGCCTTACGTTTTTTCTACGTGAACATTGGTGGATTCCGTAATAAAAGAACTCTTCTCCACACCTCAGTTATCAAACATGATTCTCATATAGTAGCCGTGGCTGAAACCTTCGCTTCTCCCTCATCCCCTTTAAAAATTTCTGGGTATACAACCTTTCGAAGAGATCGGCCAGACAATGCAAGGGGTGGTGTAGCCATTTTCACTAAATCTTCAATCTCTGCCACACACGTCTCTCTTCCTGCTCAGTTCTCTTGCCTTGAAACTGTTGCCGTTCAAGTCTTCCACAAAAACTCGCCTCCTCTTCTTGTAGTTTGCTTATACTCCCGCCCACAAGATCCTCTTCCTGTTGAATTTTTAAAATATCTTTCCTCATTTAAAATTTTTATAATTCTGGGTGATTTTAATGCTCGGCACACATCCCTCGGAGATCACTCCTGTAATTCCAAAGGCCTTGCCCTATTTGACTTCATCCTTTCCGAAAATATTTGCCATCTTTCCACAAACTCTCCCACACTTGTTTCTGTTCGCGGCACATCATCCCCTGACCATGTGCTATATAGTCCTTCACTCAATGGTACCCTATCTACAGCACGCCTCGGCGACTCCATTACCAGTGACCATATTCCCATCACGTTTTCGTCTTCTTTCCACAAAATAAAGTCCTCCCCTCTATTTCGCATCGTTAAAAACTACTCAAAAGCTAACTGGTCAAAATTCCGATCTACAATATCTGAGTCTCTTCTTCGGCCGTTTCACGTCAGAAATTCTTCAGACATTGACTACCTTTGTTCAGAGTTCGAGAGAACCTTCCAGACTGCTTTAGATTCAGCAATCCCGAATAAGAAAATTTTTCCATATAAGCCAACGCTGCCACCCTCCGTGCTCCCTCTCATCCGCATGAAACGCCGACTTTACCGGCAGTTAAAACATAATCATAACCCATTACTCAGGAGATGAATGGAACAGACTGAATGCAACTATTAGACGAAAGGTAGCACTTCACCGACAACAACAGTGGGAGCAGACTTGTGCTACTCTTGATTACAAACGAGGTGGTCTTTATTGGAAACGATTCAAAATCCTTACAGGACAATACTCTTCTCCTTCCCACCCACTGACTGTCAACAACATTACATCAACATGTGATTCAGATAAAGCCGACATGTTCGCGGAAACGATGAAGGAAATCTACTCATCACCGAGTGACCCCCTATTTGATGATTCATTCCAAAAACTCGTCAGACGCACCCTTCCGTCCATCCTGCACTCACCTCATGTACCAAACGAATTACAAAATTCACTTATCACTGAAATAACAGATATGGAAATAGAAAGTGCCCTCTACACAGGTAGAAATTCATCACCCGGTCATGACAGAATAACCAGATTTATTCTCCGTTCGTCACCTCGACATGTAATCATTCCCTTCCTCCACTTCCTCTATAACTCTTGTCTGTCATTCTCATACTTTCCTCCTCTCTGGAAACGCGCCCAAATCATTATGATACCGAAACCTAAAAAACCGCTCCATGACCCTCTCTCATATCGTCCCATCTCTCTTTTACCCGTCCTGGAAAAATCTTTGAAAAAATCCTTCAATCACGCATCCTCCGTTTCGCCAACTCACTGAACTTAATACCACAATTTCAGGCCGGATTTCGCCCTCATCATTCAATATCTGATCCCCTACTTGCATTAACATCCGACATCACCAAATCTTTAAACGCAGGTCATGCAACATTCGCCATATTTCTGGATATAGAAAGGGATTTCGACAAGGTGTGGCACGATGGACTTATTTACAAACTTTCCTCCTTTGGCTTTCCCCCAACTTTTCTTCAACTCATTCAAAATTTTCTCTCTTTTCGAACTTGCCAGATCAAAATTCATGATACTCTTTCTTCCCCTTTCACTACTCAGGCCGGCGTACCGCAAGGCGCCGTGCTCTCTCCCATACTTTACATATTGTATACTTCTGATATCCCTACACCTCTCCTGCAATCTGAATCTATGGCACTATACGCAGACGACACCGCTTACTGGGGTTCACATCGTAATACATCATTTCTTAACCACCGCGCCAATAGATATCTAACGACACTTGAAAATTATTTTAAAAAGTGGCGGATTAAACCTAACCCCACAAAAACTCAATCAGTATTATTCCAAAATAGACATAAGACTTCCACTCTCTACCAGTCCGAATCAAATTTAAAAGTTAAAATCTGGAATACAAAAATCACTATATCCCCTTTTGTAAAATATTTAGGCATATACCTGGACAAAACCCTCAACTTTAATCAACATTTCAAATCCCTAACACAGAAGCTATTTTCCCGCACTAACCTTATTAAATGCATCCGTCCGAAACTTTCTTTCAACTCCCAACCCACTTTACTTTTCACCTACAAAATGTTTGTCCGCCCCATCTTAGAGTATGCCGCCCCTATTTCCTCTCTCCTCCCCCACGCCAAAATTGAGCATCTCGAATCTCGTGAACGCCGTATCCTTCGTAATATCCTTCGCCTCGATCACACCAGTCCATCTGCTTTGGTTTACTCAATATCCAAATTAGAACCACTTCGTAATAGACTATTTTTGCCTCAGACAGAAATATGGTCAGCGCCTTCTTGCAAACCGCCCCGATCTCCTTACGTTACTCACTACGAAACTTATAAACCACAAACGCCCCAAGCAAAAGTATATATATCCTCCTCACATAATAGCCCTCTCAATTTTAGAAGAATGCAATGATGAAGACACCAGAAAACATTTCTCACATCTAATATCGCAGGCACTGCCCAAACATTGCAGTCCATTTATACCGAATACTTCTAAGCATTAATAGTCTAAAACCATTACCAATGCAGCAAGGGTTACTGTGTATATTTTGGTATATACGAAGAACAAGTACAGTCTCAAAATCAATTCTCACCCATCTTTTCATCTCATCGTCATTAAAATCCTAATGATTATAGTCATTGTTATTATTTATAGCAAACTGTTAACTATCACAAAAATTCTATTATTGAAATCACTAAAAATTCTGTATATATGACTGCTGAAAGTTGTTTCAATTATTAAGTTTTAAAACACCTGTCGCGTTCCCGGTTCTCTTAGAACTCCGAGATACGCCTCTACAGTGGCTAGAGCTAACCCTGTCAATAAACTCCTAAGACTGTTCATTACATGCTTCTGCTGCTCCTCTAAGTGTGCAATTCTTTCCCGGAAATACTGCCCGTCTGCGTGGCTTAGTGTCCCAAAAAGGGCCTTACTGACTACCCCGACTACATTTATGAGCCCCCTTTTCACCCTAGATTCATGGCGCACGATCTGTGCGAGAAGGTTTGTGACCTACTTATAGTATCAATATGCCAATTAAGGCCTTGCTCCAGCATCCTGCAGCTTCCTTCAGCCCACTCATCCTGGCTTAGTCTTTCGTTGCAATATTTTATAATACGCCTCGCATGTACCACCGCCTGCTTATATTTATTACTTAATTCTCCTAATCTTATATAGCTTATTAATCTCCAAGTGCTACTATATATTCTGACCGTACCTCGTCCGTCAAAGTAAATTCCCGGGTGGGTCGCAATGGGATCTATCCGGAATCCTTGTTCCGCCGCTACCAGGCACAGCATCCAGCTCACTAGTATCCCGCGCATTATCTGTGAACAGACAGAGGTGTGTTGTGTCAGTTCCGCGCATCGCAGCGGTGAATCGCAGCGTTGCGCTTAGTCGCGGCTCCCGGCGCCCTTGCTGACTCAGCCCCCCTCAAGGTAGCCAGCTACGCGAAATATGGCTTGAGCCGGTTTAAATGCACTGTAAATGTTTTCCCTGTCTTCTTCCGTAATACAGCATTAAGGCCTTTTAACTCCAGTATCGTATAAGGTCCCACCCACTGGGAATCTAGCTTCTTACTCCTGCCTCTCCTTAGGGCCTCATCTTTAAGTAATACCTGGTCACCTCTCTAGGTTTACAGCCACGATCGTAAACTTCCTTGTACCGCTTTTTGTTCACTTCCATGTGCTGCCTGGCGCATTCATGAGCCTGCTGCATACGGGCTCTCAGTTCCGCCGCAAAATCATCATAGTTGTACTGGGGCTCAGTGCAGTTCTTTTGAAGAATCCCCGGTAGGTTGATCTACCAAAAAACAGACTATGTGGATCATGCCCGTTGTGCGATGGGGAGTCGTATTAAAAACGAATACGGCATACGGTAAATATTGGTCCCAATTATTCTGTTGCCTATTTGAAAAATGTCGTAAGTACTCAGTGAGGGTGCGGTGCGTCCTTTCAATCCCACCGTTAGTTTGGGGCCGATAGGCTGTAGTAGTCACCCTCTCTACTTTCAATAGCTTACATACTTTTGC
Organism: Vandiemenella viatica; assembly: GCA_031002005.1. Taxonomy (NCBI): domain Eukaryota; kingdom Metazoa; phylum Arthropoda; class Insecta; order Orthoptera; family Morabidae; genus Vandiemenella; species Vandiemenella viatica. The sequence goes on along the minus strand of JARYHS010013631.1, from coordinate 39,166,731 downwards.
AAGTGTGTTTGCTCAAAAACTGAGTACCCCCGGTCACTTAATAATTTTTCCGGAATACCATAACGAAGGATTATTTGTTCTACCAGGGCCCTCGCCACTGTACTAGCATCTTGCCGTGGCAAGGGTACTGCTACCAGAAATTTGGTAAAAGCGTCTTGGAAGGTAAGAATATATTTATTCCCCCCTGACGAAACCGGAAGGGGCCCCACCAAATCCGTATCACAGCGAGCAAACACATGAGGGAGGGTTTCTGTTAGTAGCAGTGGCATCTTAGTTCCCGCACGTGTGACTTTATTTCTTTGACAGCTGTCGCAACTACGGATGAATTTTATAACATCCCGTTTAGCGCCGGGCCAAGTCTGGTGTTGTTTTAATTTCTTAAGGGTTTTCCAAATTCCGATATGCCCCCCTATGGGCGAGGAATGTATCTCGCGCAGTAGGGCCTGTTTCTGCTCCTCATTGAGAGTGGCCTCCTTTGATGTATCGCCCTCCCGCGTTTCGGCTGAGCTGACCTCAGTAGGTGTGTTATTGTTTTGACTAGCCGCTGTGCTGTCAGCTTCTGCGCTCTGTATGTTGCGCAGCCGACTCAGGGCATCTGCATTGCAATTCGCGGTGCCCTTTCGGTATTTTATGGTGAAATCATATCCCTCCAATTTAAGCCTTAACTTCATCAGCCTAGATGACGGATCAGTGATACTTGCTAACCAAGTGAGGGGCTGGTGGTCGCTATATACTACGAAACTCGTACCATACACATACGGTCGAAATTGCTTTATTCCCCATACAACTGCCAAGTATTCCCGTTCAATTGTGCTCCACCCCCGTTCGGTTTTAGTTAGTGACCGCGATGCAAAGGCAATGGGTAAGTCACCCTTGTCGTATGGTTGGCTAAGCACTGCCCCTAAGGACGTACCACTAGCATCCACACTAATCAAAAACTGCTTTGAGAAATCTGGGAATTGTAGGATCGGAGGATTAATTAATTTGTTTTTTAGTTCTTGAAAAGGCAGCCTCCTGCTCTTCCTTCCATATGTACCGTACCCCCTTTTTAAGCAGGTCGTTCAGTGGTTTGGCTATTCCGCTAAAATTCTTTATGAACCTTCTATAGTAACCCGTTAATCCCAGGAAACCCCTCAACTCCCTTACTGTTCGAGGTGGGGGGAACTCTTTTACGGCACTAATTTTCCCCGGATCTGGTTTTACGCCTTGAGTAGTTATGGTGTGCCCCAAGTATGTGACCTCCTTGTGTAGGAAAGAGCACTTGTCCACCCTCAGTTTAAGATTATGTCGCCTAAGTCTGTCAAAGATTTCTGCTAGACGTTTATTATGCTCTTCCAAGGTGGGCGCATGGCATACTATATCATCCAAATAAATTAATGCTTTTTCCCCCCTGCAACCCCGCCATCGCCGTATTCATGAGTTTCTGGAAAACAGCTCGGTGCCGTCTTTAATCCCATTCCCATTCTTTCGAATTGGTAATGGCCGTAAGGACCGCTAAAGGCTGTCATTTCCTTGGATTTATCATCCAACAAAATCTGGTAGTACCCGTGGGATAGGTCAAGGGTTGTAAAGTATTTGGCTTTCCCTAACTGGTCAAGGATTTCCGTTATGAGGGGTAGCGGATATACATTCCCCACTGTTATTTCATTAAGTTTGCGATAATCTATGACTATCCGCCAACGTTTCTGCCCTCCGGCATCTGGCTTCTTCGGTAACAACAACAGGGGAAAATTCCAAGGACTGTTACTATCCGTTATCACTCCCTCCCTTTTCAATTTTTCTAACTCCTCCTGCAGGATTTGTTTTTGTGCGTGCGGAATTCGGTAGGGGCCTCTGGTTTATTACCCGCCCCTGAGCTTCCGGAGTTAGCACAATCTCATGTTTTACCGTGGTGGTGTAAGTCAGTTTATCCCCAGGTAAATGAAAAATATCATTATATGCAGCGCAAAGCTCCACTATGGATGCCCTCTCTTCCTCATTTAAATGATCTACCCTAAGCTTCTGCTTTAATAATTTTAATCTTTCGACCGCCAACCCATTTTTAATTACTTCCGCCTTACGCACTATTACTGGAATTTCTGTTTCCTCCAGCTCCATGTAATCTACTGGTAGTGCGGGACAGGGGAACCCTACATTTTTCTCTGTAGTATTCAGCATCGTCGTGACACACTTTCCCGCTGTCACATCCACCAGCGCTTCTGGCAGATAAACTCCCGGGTGTACCTCTCCCTTTTGCATTATTGCTACCCCCGCTCCCGCGCCCCACAACACTTACCTTTAATACCCGCTCTTCTCGCGGACCTATTTCTACCCATTGCATCTCCGTACTGCTTGCCTGTTTGCTTGTATGGACGTCCCTTGAATTTCCATCGCACCCCCTATTTTCCCTTATACTTTCCATCCTGAGCCACACATCACTGATCCTAACTCTCTGTTGAGCATAGTCAATTATGGCTCCATACTTTACAAGAAGGTCCCGGCCAATTAAGCCGTTCGTGGGCAACTTTACCGCCCCTTGCACAACATGATACTGATGTATTATTTCCCTACTTTGCCCCAACTGTAACCTTAATTCCACAGTCCCCCTTGTTTCAATTACTTCTTCCCCGATGCCTTTTATCCGTATTGCATTCTTTACTTGTATCCTGACCCCTTTCTTTAGGGCACTTTCTTGTAATAAAGAAATATGGGACCCACTGTCAAGGAGAAATGTCAGAGCCTCAAACCTACCCTCCATGCAAGGAATTGTTACCATCTCGTTATTGTTTCCGCAGCCTACTGTAAATATCTTATTATCACAGGCATAGTGCGGCTGCCCCACTATGCCTGGTTGCAGTTTCCCTCTTCCTTCTTTCCCAACATTAACCAAGGATATGCATTACAATTTTCAGGCTTGTGCCCCTCACGGTCACACTTGTTACATTTACTGGGATGGTAAAAGTTGCACTCCCCTTCATGACCCGTCAAGTTGCATCTCCCGCACCGTGTACCTTGCCCTGGGCTATCATTTCCCTTACAGTTACCCTTAAATTCTTCGGGATTTATTTCTTTCAACCTCCCAGAACCTTGCCGCCAAGCTCTTAATTCTTCAAGCATATCCTGCTCGTATTTATCTATTTCCACTGTCCTAACTCTTTTGTCAGAAAAAGTACCACTCCGATTTTCACCTTGCCCTCTGTTATTACTTCTACAATCCCTTGCCATATGCCCATATCTTCCACATGAAAAACAATTGAGTTTTGGGGGTTCCCTTCTTAATTTGGGCCTTTCCGTCCTTTCAATCCTTCGTTCCCTGTCTCTACTTTGTGCACTTAGCATAGAATTTTCTTCCCCAACAGCTATTTCTACCAATTCTGTGAGACTGACTTTCTGATCCCTACTTTTTACTATGGTTTTAATCCTGTCGTCCCTTAACCCTTGAGTGAATACTGCCCTTCCCAGTTTATAGATAAGGCTGGTTGCACCTGGTAACTCTGCCTCCGACATACACTCCCTAGCAGATTCCCGGAATTCATACTGTTTTTTGTCAATACGGGCTGCCCAGTCTACTATTCTCTCCCCTTCCTCCTGTTTACTTGTGAACAATGAGTATGCATAGTAGTCTAGTGTACGACGGCACCCATAATTCTCCACTAATATCGCCCTTATTTCTGGCCATGTGGAGACTTTGTCTCGCGTCATCAATTTACACCTTGCTGAACCCACAATCTTGGTTCTGATACATTTAACTAACAAGTCTTTATCTTTAGGTGCTACCAAATCTACTGCAATATCACAATTATCTAAAAATTCCCATAACTGTCCCTTGCTACCGTCGAAGGACTGCGGCACTAACTTAAGAGCCTCTGATAAACTCAAATATCCAGCCACCTCTGCAGCATTATCTCTTTGGATCTCTTCTACTTCCTCTACGCCTCCAGCGCTACGTGTGAGCGGCATTTGACCCCCTTCCAGTGCTTTGCTGACTTATGCTTACGCCACCACTGGCTGTTTACTCGTTCTGCAACTGCCTACTATCAGCTGTTTCCAGCGGCCTCCGACTCCACACCAAGCTGCCTACTAGTCTGCAACTTAATGACCTTCCCCCACTCCTGGGCTCTCTCTCTTATTGTAAGTTAGTTGGGCTTCACCCCCGACAATTATTGCCAAAGTGATGGCGTCTTCCCCTTCCGGGATCCAAGACCCTACACTGACACCAAAAAGGTTCCTACTGTCGCGTTCCCGGTTCTCTTAGAACTCCGAGATACGCCTCTACAGTGGCTAGAGCTAACCCTGGCAATGCCGAGCGGTGCCAGAACCTTCGGGTTAGATAATTATTGAGGAGGAGGGGGGAGGAGGTTAGGCAGACTAAGTCCCACAATGAACAGTCTTAGGAGTTTATTGACAGCCTCTAGTCACAACTATGATGCCTTCGGACAACTTGAGCAAATGTTAAGGCCGAAAGATAGAAATACAATAGGTCAGCTTACTTTGTGAGTGGTGAGGAGCCGCCAGCCAGCCAGTCCAGTGGAGCGCACTACTTCCGTGGATGAGCGATCTCTGTCTGTACCCCTCCAGCGGTGGGCTTATATACATTACCCCGCGCTGACTGGGATAAACATGCGTTAAAACAGTGATTGCCGTAAGTGGGTCGCCGGCTTAGCGCAATTCACTGGCTGGCTCGCAACACACCTTCATCATCAAAAGCTCTGCTTGATGTTAAATTGTTAATTGCTGCTACTTTTCTAAAGCTGTTAAACGTGTCCTTTTTTATTTTATAATATAAAAAATATGTAAATACTGTTACTTCTAAAAAAAAATTACTGTCTGTTATAATTGCTACCATTTTAATTAATAAAAACTCTTGGGAGCATAAGGTATCAAAAGCCGAAAAGGGCAATTGTTATGCCCTCCAACGGCTCGCCAGTGGCCCTCAGCTGGGGGAATGAAAGATTTTTTTTTTTTTTTTTTTTTTTTTTTTAAAAGTTCGTGTATCCCACCGAGATGGGAGCAGGCCGATTTCGGCCTCCTACCTATCATTCGGGAGGACGAGGGTCAAACTTCGTTCGGCCATCTTGGCTGAGGTTTTCCGTGGTTTTCCTCAGCCACTCTAGGCGAATGCCGGGATGGTACCCTACAAGGCCACGGCCGACCTTCCATCCCCCTTCCCTCCCCGTAGAGTAGATTGGCTGAAAAGTCTTCGCGACTCTCCAGCAGCCCGCCTCCCAGCCTTCAGCTGGGAGGAATGAAATCGTTCGTGTATCGTACTGTTCCTACAATGTAATCTAGATTTAGTAAATAATGTTCTTATTATACCGTTTAAATTCACTCGATTTTTCACTGTCAGGGTCACGTCGCAGAGAAGCAAGACGAAGAAGTCCTACGCTGGGGAGAACAACAACAGCGGCGGTAACACCGGTCGACGGTCAACAGAGGCCGGTCCAAAGCGAACCGCGACAGCAAAGCAGTCAGCCACCCACCATCATAGACGTCAAGCGGACTGCATTTACTCCGAACGCTTAGGTTTAAGTGTCATCATGCAGCTACTACAACAGCAGACCACGTTACTGACAGAAGTCATAACGAATTATGCCAACCAATCGGGAACGACACGCCCGAAAATGCCATATAAAGCAAAGACAACCTTTCATTGATCTGGAAGGAGATGCGACCAACGTTGAAGAACTTCCCCACACTCTGGGCAAAAGGCTGTCCCAGATGATTTAGTGTCCGTCCGAAAATAAAGAGGTGGATTGCTTATAAATGTTTACGAATTACCGACCGATTTTCGTTGGGAGTAAACCGTCCAAAACGAAGAATTTTATGATTATGTAATATTCCAGTTTACCCGTTTCCACGATACACAAAAAACGCCTTACTTTAAAAAGCCGTATAAAGCAAATTACTTCACAGATCAATCAGAGATATTTTCTTTATCGAGAAACGTGTACGAGCAGCGAAGGAAAAAAATATTGAAAGCATTGCCAATTATGGGTCAGGACGGGAACTTTTCACTTCAACTACATATTACCATTCTGTAATTATTTTGCTTATTACGTCTTAAAGCTTTAAAGATTTCTCCTTTTACACTGTTCGTATACTGTCCTGACTGTATTTATAGATATTTGTCTTATAAGCTGAGATTTTCTAAATATTTCTGCTTTCTCAAACCCTAACTGATAAATTCAGTTCTGCGCTCAAAAATGATATGCAGTTGCCAATATTTTTCTGCTTGCAACATCTGTATTAAGAGCAGATTTACGTTGTAGTTGGTAGTAGGTGGTGACAAAAATACAGGTTTTGATTATTGGAAGACTTACCATTTACTATTTTTTATTTATTTTTGTACTTATCGCAAATATATTTCTGTACTTCTAAGTCTCAAATTGTTAACCCAACCTCAAATTTATTTGTTGGTCATTTCTACGTACAATATTTCCAAAACAAAAAATAACTCATCGTTATTGTTCATTTAGTTTCCGAATAGTTTTGGTCTTCATAATTCTCTTGTCTCATGGCAAGACACAAAATCGGCCACACTCTTCATTCCTGCTTGCGAGTTCCAAGGTTCTTTCCCTATAGTCGTTCTTTCTTTACTCACTGATGTTTAATCTCTGCGAATTCCACGAAGTCATAGACTTCAAAGCCATTTTATAAAGTTTCCGGCCTTATTATCTCTCGCTCATCTTTTCTAGTACGAGAGTGCAGTCTTTTCTTGTAATGGGTGTTCTAGTCGATAGTCCAGTACTCTGTTTTTCATCCTACCTTTACTGCATAAATCATGTGTATAGCTCCAAAAGATTCGATCCCAATTTTGCTTAAATGTAAAGTTAGATGACGTTTTTACAATCCACAAAGAAAAGTTTAGTGCCACCCAGTACGACCAATAGATCTCACTTCTTTTCACACGTGATTGATTACAATTATTACATTAAATGCTTACTGGTACATATATAACAACAGTCCAAATATTAAATATCATACCACAATATATATTATTACTTTCCTTGTTTACAATTCATTCTCTGATCATGATACGGGGAAAATTGAATGTAAGCAATATATTTAATGAAATTAATAATGATTATCGACTATATAGATTTTGATCAGCTGCTTTTACATTTATTGAGAGAGGATACATTTTTTTAGAACATTTCTTCATTTCTGTGTATTTCCTTGTTATTTGTTACTCCTTTTCTCACGGAGTTTCAGTTTTAAAATTACCAGTTCTAGCTTCTTATTCCAGAGTCATTTAAATACAATTTCACTGTCGTCTTAAGAACAATTAAAAACAACCTTGAGTCTGCAGGAGCGAATCACCATTTAAGTTCAAATTTATATGTGAGCATTTTCTAGTTTTGCTGTGTACTGATACACCTTTCTAAGTAACACTGGGCATGTTTAAGTGTTGTAAACTAGTATGTGTTATCAAAAAGCAACGATAACCTATATGGTGTTAATGAAGTGATGAAAAGTTGGATCCCTCAGTGTTAATAGCATATACGCCGAGATACAGCTCATAATGAAAGTCCATTCAAATTTTTTCAGCCCTTGTTTTACGAGTAAGTGATAAAACATTTAAATTAATTATTTTTTAAAACTGTTGTCGTAGTACTTTTCTATTTACATTAATTGGTATATGCCTGCAGCCTACAATCGCAGGCCGCTTTAGATGTTTGAAACCAGTAGCCAATAACAGTTGTTGATCACATGAATGTAGAAAGTGAATTACACTCTTGTTATATAGGAAAGATTCTAAGAGGTACTTCCAAGTGTACTTAAAGGATAAAAAAGGAGCCATTAATGGCATGATGGAGACACAATTTGCCGAGCATGTTTATGCCCTTATTTATAGTCTTAGGTATTTCGGGATTATTCAAGTTTGATTCCTAAAATAAATCGATAGGTACTTCCTAAATCAATTCCTAATACAGTAAAAAAATCACATTCAATAAACTTGTGAATCACTTCATTGCTGAAGGGAGTCGCTGAGTAAGAGTAGGGTCATAAGCCTTACGTAGTAAAGATAGTCGCTTGTTTATCTCAATGGAGTATTGCTACTCATGATACTTTTTGGTAATAATACACAGGCTATTATTTATTATGTTCTTACGTTAAGCTACTATTTCAGGCTTTAAAAATTTTAAGTGAAATATTTCTTCTCAATGTACACTGTCTTTTTATTCTGAGAACTATTTAATTTAATTTTTTCGGCTGATGCTGTAATCTATTATGAAATCATTGCTTCTGTTTTTACATTATAATAGCACGAACATTGAAATACTCCTTTTCGAGGCAAGAACAACTCTCATCACCAGATGGTGAAACATACGATGCTTCATAATACCAGCGAGTTTGACAGAGCAGCATAATGAGTTCTGTAGTTACTGATATAGAGAGAGTTGTTGCTTGCTGGCATATTAATTCCTCGCTCAACTTTGCTGCGGCTATCAATTTATAGGACGGAGGCTGTATGTTATATTAGGTCACACTCGTAGTTAATGAATCGCACCCGAAATGGTGTGAGAGGGAAAAACTGTCTGCCACCAGGTGACGACTAATAATTAAGGTAAAATGTTACGTGAGATGGAATTAAGTGGAACGTATAACACTAAAAAAGCCTACCAGACGAAAAAAATTACAGTTGCACAGTGTGGTGGCTTTGAAAATGGAAAAGAAATTGAAGTGTAGCTAATGGCAACAGTAACATATGACTGTCCAAAAATCAGAAATGATCGTAAGGCTTATGATTTTATGTTGGTAGATTTTTAGTACATAAATGTTAAGAATCTTCAAAAATAAATACAACTATTTAATATGAGAGTTACATAACAAATTAATCATGAAAACGTCGTGTCCAAATTTTAGCACGTGCAATTCACTACGTGATTTTCGGAACAATGTAGGAACCACAATTACTGTTTCTTTTGTTTACGTCATTGATATGTTGTTTAGTTTTTACGGTTATGTCCAGCGTTGTAAAAGTAAATAATGTTTATGCAAGACGCAGTGGATCAGTTTTCGTATTACGACAGGAATGGATGCGCATATATATGGTTATATAGCTATTTCAGTTGAAAAACTGGAACAGTTTGGTTTGTCTAAAGTGGTTTGCTACTGGACCAGTTATCTTCTTGTTGATGGAAGGTACCTACTTTCCCTTTCTACCATTTTTCATCATTACTAATAACTTGCATGTATCAATATTTAAATAAATGTTATTAATTCTTAAATTAAGTTAAATTTTAATTTTTAATTTTCTACTCGAAATTCTTTTTTACGTTATTGACAATCGTGATTAAAATAATAAAAATAATTTTTAAAATTTCTATTTACAGAAGTAACACGAACTCAACACATTACATTACGAACTTCTAAGGATGCATAGAGTTACTCTAATCTTAACACTAAACAATTATGCCTTAGACTTTATTTTGTCTGTTGCCATTACTGTTCTAATTGTTTTATTCAAATATATGTCATCTTGAAAATGAAAGTTATGTCAGTAACGATGAATTAGTGCTGTATTTATTCCGTTTGCTGCGTTGCTATAACTAACTGTAAAGATTGTGGTTCCATTACACATTCCAGAACTTAGCATTTTTGTTGACTTCACAGTTGCTTCTCAACTACTCTGTTTACTAATGCTGAAGCTTCAAGTTCAGAATAACAGAATTTGTATTAATCGCTACACGTCGAATTTGCAATAATGCATTATTAATATAGAATTACGAAGCATTTACTAGTTACTAGTACCTTGAATAACGATATTAATGTTTATAACTTGATTTGTAATAATGTTGGGTTTCCACAGTTTGTTTAGGAACTGGGGTAGCATAGTGTTGTTATCTATCACCAGCTAAAACAGCTAAAGGTGGAAAAAGTGACTCACTAAAAACAGCGGTGCGTATTTGATCACTCAATGAAAAGTGCTAGTTCTTTTGACGGTTCACTAGATCACTTTAAATAAAATGATTGGTTATTTTCGGTTTGAGTATATTGTCTGTTCGTTTTAATTACATTTAGACTGATTTCTTATGTTCATCTAACTGGTGATTAATTTCATTTAATTCGTATATATTTTCAGTATTTTTTTTTCTTAAATACTACCAGGTTATTTTTGCGCAGAAAAGGTCATTTCAAAGCGTTGCTGGGAATATTTGAGAAGCTGTTTGATAATAATAAAACATCGTTAGTTTTACATTAATTTATTTACAAACACAAAGTACAATCACATTTACAAAACTTTTTGCTTTAAATCTAATGAAGATTACTGTTCACAAATAAAATTATACTTATTTATTCACCCAGTAATACTCGTATAGAGAGAAATGCGGAACGGTACGCCAGTCAGACTCGAATGAACTCGCTTGCCACTGGCACTACACCGCGAGTGCTGGAACGGAGAACGAATTATTATTATTATTATTATTATTTATCCGCTTAACGTCTCTCTAACAGCGAGGTCTTTAGAGACGGGAAAGGATAGGGGGCAAGGAATGGGAAGGAATTCGGCCATGGCCTTTTGAAGGAAGCATCCCGGCATTTGGGAAACCATGGAAAACCCAAATCTGGATGTCCGGACGGGGATTCGCACCGCCGTCCTCCCTAATGCGAGGCCGGAGAACAAAAAACGAACGATCCAGTTCTTCTCGATATTTTTAGGATCTCTAGATTTTTGCAGAGCGGAGCGGATAAACAATGAACGGTGTGGAACAGAGAACGGACATGGGTGAAAAGGACTGTAGTCGGGTGATGAGTGGCGAACAGTTCTCTAATCCTACACTCTGACCTTCTTGAAAGTACGTCCATATTACTAGAAGGAATTAACATCGTAGCTAATTTGTTAATTATAATGTTGAATGATATGATTAATAACAAAATAAAACGTAGAAAATTGTTAAAAACGTCGATATAAAAAGAAACGCTTTAAATGCCTCAGTGCCTTTTTTTGAATTAAGGTGCAAGGGAAAATTTAAAGAGTTACATCATTTAAGACTAACTGTATCTCAATTTGAAGAGCTGTTGTGAAATATTTTTGTCATACGTAAAAAATAACACCGTTCTGAAGCAATTATTTGACAGCAGAATCTCTAGTATCATTGTTCTTATAATTTTTATTGTTTTAATTCCACAGAATATCCTCGCTTTCATGCAGTTCTAAAGATTTTTATGCCTCTATTTGACTCCACTTACGCGACTTGTTAGTTGTTGCCATCTTGTTTGTTGAACTCGCACGCCAAAAGTTTGTCGTAAGCCGACTCCACTATCCTCAGTCAACTGACTATCTTGTACCTGTTGACACGAGGAGAGTGTGACTATCCAGTGCTGCGCGCGCACTCTAGACAGTACACTCGTTCCAGCCAACTAGCATCGTGTAAACGCGGCCTAATACTCGCAAAGAAGCTTTTGATACAAAATAAATTCACTATTTTTTTAATTTGTAAGCAGGATCTGTACCTTGGCAATACGAAAACATGTAATAATATTTTATAATAAATTTTGCCAACTTTATAAAATCAGAAATAAAATACTGTTAAAACATTTATTTATTTTTTACTCTTTTATTGGTCATCAGCTGAAATTTTTAGTTGTTCGTCGCTCAATTTGATCTGACCTGACCGTTGCAAATTCACACTAGCGGTCAGCTCAGGTCTTGACCGTTGTTGACCGTTGTTAACCGTTGTTGATCGGTGGCGGCGCGATCTTCAGTTTGACCTGCCTTGCCCTGACCTGAGCGGACCGCGTAGTGTGAATGCTCCTATTGGTTTACGTGTATAACGATTTTTGGCCTGAGCTGACCTAACCATTGGTGTGAATGAGCCTTTAGTGAGCAACAGCTCACTCGCTCTTTCAAAAGAACTGTTCAAGAGAACTGGTTCACTCTCGAACGACACACCTCTTTAAACAGCTTGTGAAATGTATGGGAAGCTTATGTCAATGTAACATAATTTTTTTTAAAGTTGAGTCAGTGAATGATATTAATTAAAGTCAATAATATTTCTACAAGAACGGTGAGTTTTTCGCTTCCAGACTATATCAACATATCTCTCAATTTGTTTATCCGAGCTAACGGCTTGCATGTGTTGAAAGAGGGGAATTTTGGCCGATGTCGTCTAAAGAACACGCTGTAATCCACTAATTCCAGGGTAGCTTACATGAAATTCACTGAAAGAACTTTAGATAAAAAATTCATGAAAACTGGAAATTGGTGAGTAGAAGAAATACCAGCGGAGATCAAGTTCCGTCACAACTAAATTAAATGACATCAAATGTCCTCAACATTAGAAAGGAGACTATTATGAGTTATTCCATTCAACGTATTCAAACATTTGAAACCTGACAAGAAAACTATTTCGAAGGACGTAAATAATCGTATTGTTTTATGTTGCGTTGTGTCATGGATTGATTAGTAATTTATTAAATACCTGAGGGCAAAAACGTAATACAAGGAATTACTGGAGTTACTTGAACTACCTAAAATCGTTATTTTTGGAGGTTATTCCCATCATTTCTGAAGTTCCGGTAGACTTATTTCCTTCAAAGTTAACAAATCATATTGTTTAATGAATATGACATTGGATACGAATTGCGTCTACACTACTTTTCGATAGAGTAGACTTATGCTATCGTAAATGTTGAGATTCTATTCAAGTTCTTTTTACAATTATTCAGAATCCAAGTTTACTTTTTTGCTTTCTACATTTTAATTAGTAATGAATTTATTTATTTGATTGATCCGTAATTTATAAGGAAGGTTGAAAAATTTGTTTTGTTTAATTTCACGCCCATTAGTCTTCTCTTCTTATTCTTCTTTCCTTTCAAGAATTATGCCTATTGACCTGTTCCGGGTTCAAGGACTATTCCCATCTCTTCCTTGCTCTACCTGTATTTCTTCTATTTTTCGGTCCATATTGGTATACTGCTTTTAGTAATCGTGCATCATCCATGGTCCCTCCAGTTATTTCTATGTTCCTGTATTTTGCCATTCATACTATATGTTTTCAAATCCTCTTTTATTGTCTCGTTTCTTATTAGGAAGCTTCCATAAACTGCGTGGCTCTATCTAGGGGAAAGGGGGGGGGAAGGTTAGGTAGAAAGACACAATGGGCTACGTGGGGGGTTCCGAGCCAAGCCACGTAGATTTTCATTCATATTATTTGTCACAGTTACAGTAAGGTAGAGATCATATAACACCATGTAGATAATTATTCCTGTCATTTAGTTATTTATGTATGTAATATAAATATTATGCACACTGACAGTGCCGCGTTTGCTTGTGCATTGAAGTCATAGCGTTTTTTTGTTGTTTTTTTATATTTTTTTATGTGGCTTTACCCATAGGCTAATACAGCCAGTAACATCATATAATACATTCAACTGATTATGAATTACACTTTAAGTACATATGACATACACAGAGAATCTTGAGAACATTTTCTTGCTCGATGCATTGAATATCCCTTTGTTGTTATATTCTATTTTTTGTCTGTATTACGTATTTGTGCATTTCTTTTATTGCTTTCAGCGATGGTGAGGATAAGACTTGTATTAGGTCTGCTATGTCCTTGATTCTGAGTTCGCCTTCCATTATCTCTTGCCTTATGTTCCTATACTGCTTGCATCTTAAAAGGAAGTGATATGTATCTTCCACATCGTCGCATTGTTGGCATTTCGGGTAGTCCACAATCTACATGGTGTACATTCTGTCTCGTAGGAGTGCGTGCCCTGTTCTCGGTCTCCTTATTGCTTTAATCTCACTTATGTTTATTTTAAAGAGTGCGTACCATAGTTTGTGGTCTGGTTCCCCAGCTATGGTTCTGTACCAGAGGCTCTTATTCGGTTCTTCTTCTAAACATCTTCTTTTCCAATCCTTCTTCACTATTTGTGTGATTGTGTGGTTGTAGTCGGTGTAGGGGATGGGTATCTTCTCTATATCTGCTGCATTTAATTGTCCCCGTGCTATGGCATCCGCCGCTTCACTTCCTCTTACGCCGACGTGCCCTGGGATCCATTGTAGTTTGATTCTTTTTCCCTCCGTTGTTGCCTTGATTATTTGCCTGGCTGTCTCAAACGCTAGGTAGTTTTTGCAAGTGCCTTTGGGGGTTCCTTTTATGGCCTGTAGGGCGCTTTTAGCATCCGAGCAGATGACTGCCTTAACAATACCCACTTCATTTATGTACTTGATTGCTTTTAGTATCGCTATAATCTCTGCTGAAAATATGGACATTGGGGTTGGTAATCTGTACGCCTCATGCACTTCTAGCGCCATGTCGATGAACGCTGCTGTGGTGGATTCCTCGTTCTCTCTTGATCCGTCGGTAAATATTTGTCTCCATCCTTTCCATCTTGTGTTTAAGGTTTGCAGAGACGGCTGCTTTATGATTTCAGTATTTTGTTCCTTCTTCTTTGATACATCTACTGTCAGGTCTGTGTATACATTTTGATCCATTTCCATCCTTGTCCACAGTTCTCGTTCTCTATACATATCGTTGATCTCAGAGGTTGCTATGTTCCATCGGTTAGTTATTTCCCAGTATTTTATGAGACTTGGGCTCTTATGTAATTTTTGGGGTTTCGCTGTATATTCATGCACCAATGTACGCACTTTTCTCTCCAGAGGATGACTGGTGTTGGTCCTTACTTTTGTTCAGAATTTTAGGGCCCAATTTCTTCTTTCTTAATGATAGGGGCGGCGTTGCCATTTCCACTTCCATTGCCATGACTGGCGTTGTTCTTAGAAAGCCGCCCGCTGTCCTCAAGGCGGCAGATTGTACGGTATCCAGTTTTTTAAGTGTGGTCGTGGATGCAGTTTCATATAGGAATCCACCATATTCAATTTTGCTTCTTATTAAGGCGAAGTACATCTTTTGCAGCTGTCGGGGGTCCGTGCCTCTGTTGGTGTATCCAGCGTTTTGTAGATGTTTATCTTTGTAACGCAGCTTGTCTTGTCTCTTCTATGTGTCTTTTCCAGGACAGCTTGTGTCCAGCCACATGCCAAAGAACTTTGTTTCCCTAACTACTTCCATATGCGTTCCGTCTATGCAGATTCTGAAATCCTCATTTGCAAACTGTCTATGCGTGAAGATTCCTACTTTGCTTTTCTGAATGGATAGATCCATCCCTCTCTCCTTCAAGATGTTTCGTGTCTCCTTCACTTGTTCTTCAAGTACTGGTTCTAGTCTTCTCTTTGTTTGGGTGGGTCACATATACTACGAAGTCATCCGCGTATTGTGCATATGTTGTTAGGCTTCTCAACCGGTTGAACATTTTTGTAGTATATGTGTTGAACAGTGTGGGATTCGAGGGATCTCCTTGGGGTAGTCCCTGATATACATGACGAGCAGGTATCTCTCCTTCTGCTGTATATAGTATATTTACTCTATGTTCCAAGTATCTAGTGTACCAGTTGACTATTTCTCTTGGCAGACCCATGTTGTCCAAGGCTTCTTGGAGTATGTTGATCTGAACGTTGTTATATGCGTCCTTGATGTCAAGGAAGGCGCAAGTATATAGTTTCCTGTAGCGTAACTTAGTTGTATGTCCGTGACTAATGTTGTTATGTTGTCTAATGTACCATACCCTTTCCGGAATCCCCTTGTTCTGCTATCCAGTTTTTTGTGGTGCTCGATGAACCACTGCATTCTGTTTTTGATAATATACTCATGATCTTTGCAAGACTGGATAGTAGTGAGATGGGTCTGTATGATTCAATTTAGTTTTGTCCTTGTTCAACTTTAGGATTGGTATGATGAGGACATTTCTCCACTGTTCTGGCACGTATGTTGTTGCCAACATGTCATTATACAGTTCCAGTAACTTCTGTTTCGCTCTTGGTGGAAGTTTTCTATCATGGAATATGTTATGCCGTCTAGTCCGGGGGCCGTATCTTCCTTTTTTTATTGCACATGTAGCTCTGACATTTCAAACTTGTTGTGATTTGGTCTCTTTGGCTGAGTGTCTCGCTATAGCAGAGTCCACGCTTCGTTCTAGCGGGACGTACGAGGGCGCTGTCAGGGCCAAAAATTGTTCGCTGCTTCTTTGTTGCTGGTGATCCATTTAGAGTTCGTTTGGCTTCCTTTAAACCATCTTAGCTTCTTCCACATTTCTTGAGGCGTGATTCCATATTTGATGTTGTCGCAGAACTCTTCCCATCCTTTCCTTTTGGCTCTTCTTATGATTGTCCTAGCTTCCACTATTGCCTTCCTGAGCGTAGCAAATTTGTCCACTGTCGGACACTGTCTATATGCTTTGATGGCTAAGCGTCGTCTAGCTATGGCTTTGGAGCATTCCGCTGTCCACCACGGTTTCCTTTCTGCGGAAGTCTTCTCCTTGCTTTTGGTCAGGGGTATGCATTCTTTGGCTGCAGATGTAATTATTCCCTCGAAATTATTGTATCGTTGCTGTAATTGGCCATCCTCATCATTCTCCTGTTCCATTAGCATATTTATCTTCTCCTGATATTGCTCCCATTTGGCTCTTTTGCAGTTCCATAAGGTCCTTTGGCTGGCTCGTGGTTAAGTGTGCTTGGTGCATCTACCGTCATTTTTATAACGAAATGATCGCTGCCCAGGGTGTCCTTAAGTATCTCCCACGTTGTTTTTTGTCTGAGGATATGTCTGGCGACGATCTTCTTTGATAAGGTGTTCCTATTCTGGTTCCAGGTTCATTATTGAGCGTGGTAAATGTGGATGATGTAATTGCGGCTGCAATTTCTTCTCCTTGCTGGTCTGTTCGACTGTCGTGCCACAATGGGTGATGGGCGTTGAAGTCTCCTCCCAGGATACTTCCTGATGGGAGCTGGTTGAGTATTTCTGACCATTGCTCTTCAGTAAGACTGACCCTTGGTGGTTTGTATATTACAGAAACCGTGTTGATGGTGCCTCCTTGTGTGATGTCTATTGCTAGGATATCACCATGTTTCTAATGGAGCTGTTCATTCCATTTCTGATCATGATGGCCACACCACCGTATCCGTCTTCCCTGTCCTTCCTGTAGATGTTGTAGAGCCTATGTTTGAGCGTATGTGCTTGACTTAACCACGTTTCCGTGATCAGTACCACGTCTGCTTTGTGTTCCTCCAGTAGTCTTTGAAGATCGTTCCATTTATGGTACAGACTTCTAGCGTTCCATTGTATTATGTTTAATTGTCTTCTCCTAGCCATTTTCAGTTGTTGCTCTGGAGTTCTCTGAGTTCTGCATAGTTGAGCCTATCTGTCTGATGCTTCTATGCGCAATGTCTTGTACTTTTTGGAGTACAGTCGTTGTCATTTTGCCCTTCATATGTTGGGCTAGAGCTTTCATTATTGTTTTGACTATGATGGTGATTATTTCTTCATTGCTTTCTATTGGGTACTTCCTCGGTCTGGGTCTCCCGTGAGACCTGTGCCACCACATTTTTGTCTTTTGGTGTCGGTCCACCGTGCCAGGCTGTTCCTTGTCTATGGTGACGTCTCTGAATGATCTCTTCTGTAGAGTGGGGAAGTCTCCGTGCTTGTACTCGTATTCTGTTGTCCCTGTATTTTTGCTGTGTGCTGCTTGCTTTACTTTTTTCTCCTCCTCTTGTTTTCTCACTGGGCAAAGCCTGTCATTGGCAGGATGCTCGCCGCAGCAGTTAACGCATTTGGGGCTTTCCTTTTGACATTCTGATGTTTTATGCTCTTCGCCACATTTTGTACATCTTTCCTTTCCTTTACAGTTGTTTGCCACGTGTCCAAATCTCTGACATTTATAGCACTGTGTTACTGGGTAGATATATGTTGCGACCTTGAACCTGAGGTAATATATTTCAATGTATTCTGGGAGATACTGACTCTCGAACGTTATCTGAACGGTTTTTAGCGGTGTTGTCTCTGTCTTTCCATCCAGTTGCGTTTTCTTGGTGAAGCGCCTCACGTCGATGATTGGCGCCTCCGATGTGGCGTTTAGCTTTATCTCTTCTTCTGATAAGTCCAATGGAACGAACTTGATGACTCCTTTACACTCCACTCTACTAGCCGGTACAAAGGCCTTAAGTCTCATAGACTGTATAATATCGTTTGCTATGAATTGGTTGGCAAATTCTGTTCCGTAAACTCCATGGCCATTCTATTCTTTCCTTGTTGGTTTATTCTTTTCAGTCCAGGAACTTTATTGTAGAATACCTTCCCTAGTTGTATTGGGTGTTGCATATTTCCCTCGCCCATTGGTTCTACCATCACTATGAATGGGCCATCTGAGTTGGCTTTATACCTTCTGTTGCGTTCTGTGAACATAAACTTGTTGACTTTACTCGCTTCCCTGTTTTCCAGTATGCTGTCTTCTTTCTTCTTGCTGCGTTCCTCGTCCTTCCCTTCCGGCTGTGATGTTGAATATGTTTGGAGCATATTCTTCTGTTGGTGTCCCTGATCTTTGTTCTTGTTTCTAAACATCTCCAATAGGATTAATTCTTCTTTGCTTATTTTGTGTGATTGTCTTTTCTCTACCGCTCGACGTTTCCTCCTGAGGTTGTACGTTTCTTCTTCCTCACTCTCAGTCACGCGTTCTTCTATTTTATTCTTCACTGGTTCCGCCATGTCTTGTTCATTTTCGTATACAAAGGTTTCAATGTTTTCTTCTTCTATTTGAGGATTCATTCCGCCACTTGCTTCGGCCATCTCCTCTCGCCTGTATGCGCAGATGTTATCTACACTCCAACAGTTGTTAATTGTACACTTTAGTCCGTATGTGCACAATCACAAGCTCACTTCTTTGTTCTTGTTATTAAGTGTTGTTCCCGGTTAACACTGGTTACTACACGATAGCAGAATTCGACCTGTGTGGGCCGCAACGCCGCTTCCTCTCCGACCACTTGTTTCCGCTCTCACTCGACTGTGTAAACACGGCACTATTTCCTTAAAGTTCCGTCTTCCACGAAAGCTTGAGCTTAACTGAAGTCATAGCGTTTTTTTTTTTTTTTTTTTTTTTTTTTTTTTTTTTTTTTTTTTTTTTTAAATGGCATTCGGCAACGGAGGCCATACAGCCAGCTCTATGTGTTTTTTCCAATGTATGGACGCCACAGGACGGACAAGACATTCACACAGACACACAACACTTAACATCCATGCCGCGGCCGGATTCGAACCGGCGGCCTTCAGTCATAGCGTTGGATTGCACAGGCCGAAGCGTTTGTACTAAACGACACGCGATGGCGCATTAGGATTCCACAAGCGTTAGACAGGCCGTAAATGGACTCCAATTCACTTATGTACGTCATCCTGGATCAAGTTCAGAGTGTGTTGTGAAGTGGAGCTTTACTATAAACTTTACGACGGTTATAGAAAATGTTTTCCAACTAGTTAATATCCAATGAGTTATAGAAATCTGTAAGCAGATCAAATGATCATTTCCTGGTAATGTTGACAGAAAGGTGGCAGAACGCAGCAAAATAAAACAAAAAAATACGACTCCTAAGGTTTTATCAATTAATGAACAATTATGAATAAGATCATGAGAAATTTTAATGACACTTCAAGAAGAAAGCGATCCCTAACATTATCTGAAAAAGAGGTTTTTCCGAAAAACTGATCATTTGCAGGATTGAATAGTGTCACGCTTCATTCAAAATATTTATAATTATGGCAAAAGTTCAAACGCAAATATCAGTTGTGTTCATTATATACGCAATATATATGACAGTATATGAAACGGTATAGGCAAAAACCACGTAGTTTATGGATCTAGATTTTTGAATCCCTTTACAGATTTGGAACTTCATATCCGCTACTCGTATGCGACTTTATCCCTTCTTCATTATCAACGACTCGGTTCAATATAAAAGCGTAGAGAAACTGCCATCATTTTATAGAATTTCGTCTTTGTATGCCTGAGCGTCCTATTCCCAAAGTTTTAGTTATCGTTAAACATCATCTGATACTTGTTCACTTTATTATCAATATATTTGCTTACATTGTATGTGATGTCGCAACCAGGGAGTTATAGTTTGAAAATTGTTCCGCCAGGTAGCCATTTTAAACTATATTTGATGTAATAATTCTCTAACAAAAAAACAAAAAAGTTGAGTCTTTAGGTTGTATTGCTCTGAAACATATCTGAAAATTCTGGAGAGCTCTTTGTAATCTTCTATTACCAGCAGCTCGTCAGCAAAGGATAGTACACATTAGGGATGGACTAAATTTAGCGATATGCAATTGCAACACCTGGAATAAACAAACAGTCTCTGTTTTAATTGCAATGAACGATATATAACATCCGTATCAGAAACGGGTAGATAATATATTTTCATTCCTTTTTGTGAAGCTTCGAAACGTATAAAGCAAGAGCAGATGAAAGTCGAAGAAAGTTGGATGGTGTTCCACTGAGAGGCTTCTCGCCGTGTTG
>JARYHS010013631.1:39059630-39145394 GCA_031002005.1 Vandiemenella viatica | reverse complement strand
AGATGTACCTTTCTTTTATTCTTTAATTTTGATTAAACTTTATATAGTCTGTCAGTAAATTATATAGTTATTTAAATAACTGATTAAGGGTTTACATTTACAAAAGTCACAGATTTATTTACAAAGAATATTCAACAGCCATAAATAATCTTCAATACAAAAATTAAATTAATGTTTCAATTTCTGGAGAATAAGTGACTGTGGAAGGATATCCATCATAAAATGTTCTTGGTGTGCATGTAATTTTTGTTTCAAATGTTTCTATGATTGAAATCATTCATCATTTGTGAATTTCTTAAAGGAAAATAAATAAGTTTGGTGACTTTGTTTCAAAACAAATTTGAAATGCTACAAAATCTAATAGCAATTTAAAAAAAAATACAAACAGAAAAAAAAAATGCGGGTGGTAGGATCGAACTGAGGACTCCCCGCTCATCAACCTACCACCTCAACATGCATGGCTAAACCGACGTTATTGACAAGTGGTTTTCCATAGCGGTATAACTCATTTAGGCACAATTATTACACTTTTTAATCCCCAATTTCTCTTAAACGGAGGTCCACCAGACTGAACTGCTTTATGGCGAGAAACCATAAATGACGTTCTATTTACCAGACTTATTCGTTCTACGATAGCGATTTCTAAACTGAAGACCTCTCCTTGCCAGCATAATATAATTACAATTTATTTGTTCTTTTTTGCAAAAATAATGATTGATGGCACGTCTAGAATTTGAATTAGTATGTTCAATTTCACGTCTTTGGGTGCTGCAGTTTTTTCCAAAAGTGTACCACTAGGTGTACACAATCCGTCGCCTAGTGTAAGGGTTCGCTTCGCTCGCCCTATTAAATATATCTTTTCTTGACAGATCAAAACCCTATTACGTAACATGTACACGGTGTCCTGGGAAACTATTGGAAAACTGAGTAGAGTAGCTTCATATCCTCCAGTATAATCCGATTCTTTACAATTGGGCACAAATTGAATAAAGTAATGTCAACATACGAATTTATAATTTTTTTTTTTGAATTTAAAAATTTGCTTTTATTGAGTTGAAAAGTAAAAGGGAACACACATACTATTAAGTACTTCAAAAAAATATTTTGTTTAGTAGCTTTTTCGAACTAAGTTGTTTTTTCATACAGGGTAAAATGTTTTAGAAAGTGTAATAAATGAAAAAGTGTTTGAAATATTTACTAATGTATTTCAGTGTTCTTCAAAAGGCGATTTTTAAAATTCAACAAAAATAAAAAATAAATCGCATTTTTTTATGTTTTTTTAAAGTTGATATTGTATTTACTTCGGGAACACCGTAAAAGATTTAGAAAGAAAGAGGTAATGAAAAATTATCTTAATAAAGTAGAAAATGCTAAAAGTATTTATAAAACTCGAATTCAAAATTAAAACGTCGCTAATGGTACAGGGGTGTTATTCTGGTAGGTATTAAGCCATCCCGTTTAGTTTTACATTTTGGATGTCAATTTACGCGCTACATTGTATTTAGTATTTCTAAGATACGGACTATCTATGGTACCAGACACTAAACAAACAGACGAACATCGTAAAAGATGGTAAATGCGCAAATATCCTCGTAGAAACAGTACTATAGTTAACAACCTGCTCAAAATGTGAAATGTGTTAAGGTTAAGAGCACTCAGTAAGACACTTAGTGATTCAGTGGCCGATCAGTAGTCACAAAGAATAATTAGTATGTTTCTTCTTCGACTTTTACGACCGGAGCAAGGAGTTCTATCTTCACGCTCCAGTGAACTAAAGAAGCATTTCAAACTTTCTGGAGTGTGAGAATCGCAAGAAGTACTTTTATTGCACAGAAACGGTGTCTTGCTGAGCAGTCTGTAACATAAAGAATAAACACCTCCATTCAAAAACTTTACAACCAGTTCAGGAAATGTTCATTGTCTTTCTTAATTTTACTGTGTTTTTGTTCGTAATAGGAGGATCATTTTAGTGTATTAATGAAATAGCATTTTCAAGTTATTGTTCTTATGCCAGGTTTCGGTGCTCAATAGCACCGTAGAATATTAGAATCACGGAGATACAGCTACCACCAGAAATTTTGAGCATTCTTTTTTATTGTTGTAAACTTTCGCACTACTTTAAAAAAAAACTGCTTGTTCATAGAGATTTTTAAAAAATTATTTTGGTATTACTCCAATCATATTTCATGTCAATAAACTGCATCTATAATCTCATACCCGTTCAGCTTTGGCTATGACATTACAGTTTCCATTTATATTTTTAAACAATTTTTTTGAGAACTTGTAATCCGTTTACGCAGTCATTGTCTAATTTTTTATGGTATTCACGGTGTACGGCTTGTGTCATTAGCGTTTTAATAATCGAATGTAAAATTTACTGTGTCGATCATTTTGCGCCAAATCGGTGAGGATCTAAATTAATTGAAGTAAACACAAGATAGGTATGACTTTTGTGAAAGGCATCGTTGCAGTTCATCAAGAATAATTCAAAACTTTATGAATTTTCTGGTGTGCGGTTATTTTGCGCTAGAACATCATTGACCGAGTATGACGAAACAGTTCAGTAAGAAGCATGTTTTATTGAAATTTCCGTTGGTAATGGGAATGTAGATGCCTTGTATCGGTGATAACAATAATCACAAGCTCTTAATTTCAGAAGTGAGGCAGTGCGAGTATTTACTTTCATTGGCAAGGGCATCAATAACAGAAATAAATTGATAAGGTAAACTCTAAATAATTTACCAAAAACACTGAAAGAGTCTGCAAATTAAAATTAATAAATGTCAAAAGTATGTGGTTGAGGAAATTGCGATTTATTTATTTCTCGTGTCCAGGACATAACAAGTTGAAAAAACAAATAACATTAATTAATTAATATTAAACTATAAACAAAATTAAATAGAATGTGACCAGAATTCCGCAATCTTGATGACCTTCTCGATTGCCCTGTAAAGGTCGTCGATATTGCAGGTTTCAGGGAGATTCCTGCATATCAGAAGATGTTGTGGGTTCTGAAGCTCACTACATTCACATAGATCGTTGTCATTAGTGTACCCCCATTTTTTAATATTATATTTACATCGGGACACTTCAGTTCTTAATCTGTTTAGAGCCTTCCATATAGCATATGGCTGATTACATCCCGCAGCCGGTGCCTCTTTGATGTTCCTCCACTGTTCTTCAGGCAACGAATTTCGCCATAGTTCTAGACGGCGTGCTCCAGTAGAAGATGTTATGGCTGTAGTTGATTGTACGAAGCTCTTCCTTGAAATTGCGATAAAAAATATGTATTAAGTGAAAAAGTAGTGTGCAGGGAAAGTTTCCACAGGAGCATATGCCCCATTGCACTTAAATTATATAGACCTATATCTGCCATTACAAGTTCCATGCTTTCTGCAATAATCTGACTTTTTCACTTTTATTTTAAACGAAATTCTAACAAGGAATTCATTAGACAATTTATCCGTTATAAAACTTAACGTTTCTTACCACCGGCCACCACAAAAGATGTTACCAACAACTTTGTTGGTGTCAACAAGTCACACGCATCAGATACACTGCGAATGGTATAAGCTTCTATCAAAAGCATTGTCTTCGCAAGAAATCGTCATAACGCTCCTATCTGCAACCATCATTATAGGCGCAAAGGCGAATCTCTGAATATTCCGTTGATTGAAAGTTGTAGAGTTCTGGCTATAACAGGTACCAAAGCAATTGTGTATGAAATAAATTATGGTTGAGATGAATCCCCTGTTATGGAACAAAGATGGTAGCGATAGAAACGTGCAAAGATATACGACTACATTTTGCAGTTCCATACGCGAAGGGACGGATTTCTGTAGTTGCCATTCTTGTTAAGTTAAAAACGAATTTTGTATTTAAAAATTCGCAAAATAATTTCGTTAGAGAATTACATAGAAATAAAATGAACAGGATGGGCAATATCTAAATAATTTGATTGGATCTTTAGATGTACTCCATCTAGTTGTGAATTAAATTAATTTTTGTTTGCATAAATTATCAATAAAAGTATTATTGAATATTGAAATTGCTGATATGAGGAATTAGGATGTACTTTGCACTTTAACAACATCATTGTCACTACGTTTAAAATTTATATACGTTTATTACAAAATTATTCTTCATCAAATGTTATTCACAATAGTATGACACAATTATACAAACATCTTGAAATCCAAAAATGAGTTCATTTTACATCAGTTCTCAGGGTGTTCTATATGTCCATTGATTAAGCTCAGTGGATATCTCTAGGTCGACCCTAGCTTGATCAATACGCTAATGATTTGCAGTGATCACTATATCGGCGGGGTTACCATTAAGCAGAAGGCGCCGAGTCTGCTGCTCACATTTCTCTGACGCGATGATTCCATTTTTTTCTTGTCGTCTGAGACCCACGTCCACTGAAATAACGACATGGAACGCAAGAGCAACCACACACTGCACCGACGTTAGTCCCCGCACATCTCTTTCCGCAGGCTGGCCACGCACCCACCAAACAGCTCGCAATCCACTTTACCATCCCCACCGCGTCACATTAGTGGCAAGCTGCGTTCCTTAACTGAGGGATACTCGGCCCAAGGTCACATTGCGGAACGCAGCCTGGCAGTTACCGTTACCTTTGTTCGCATTGTGCGAGCTACGGACCCAGCTTCTCGAAAATATTTTCATGTAGTGTGGCAATACGCTACAAACTGAATGACCGCATCAGTGGTGCTAGCAATAACAGGCTACGGCTTTGAGGAGTCGTAAGCGGATTCCGATACCTAAACTGATAAATGTCAAACATTGATGATTGCGCCAAGATACTGCCGTCTTATTCGCAATATCCGTATCAGTGAAAGACATTAGAGCACGACGCTCAAATTACGTGATGTACTATTCGCGTTTCGTCAGTATTAAGTATAGTTTTCTTGATTTTCGAAACAACTGGCACACATCCAGTTACAAAATAGGGTTTTGAAGGTAGTACTGGTAAAAGAAATACCTCAGTATAATCATTTAGCGATGTTCGTAAGAAATAAATTTCCGAACGACTCTACCAAGCGCTGGCTCTATTTACTAACGATAATTGTTTATTGGCATAAAGTGGGCTCACTGAAACCTAGAGATTCACATCTGAGTGCTGTAGTGCAAGATCATATTAGAATTTTCTCTAAATTCGGAAAAGATTTTTTTTTAATTTAATAATATCATACCACTTGGCTAATTGAGTGATATAACCATATTTGTTGTTTTAATTCATACTAGCAAAGTTCCCGGCGTTGCCCGGTATAGATGGCGTAGATTTAACCGTACCCTATTTTTATTTCCGCAATGAGAAACATTTTTACAAAGTTTCATAAAATATCCGCCAACTGTTTTTTTTTTTTTTTTTTTTTTTTTTTTTTTTTTTTTTTTTTTTTTTTTTTTTTAACTAAAGCAAACCTAGATTCACCCGCCCCCTACCAAGAAACGGGTGGATTGAAGTTTATTTGCACGTACACTATTTTCATTTGTCAGAAAAGATTCATGTATATCAAGCTTCGTTAATTTGGTTAATAAACTGCATTACTACCGTACATTTCTGAACAACGCTAGATTATGTTAGAAACTCACATTTGATTCAATTTTGCGAAGAGAATAGTTGTACTTTTGCTCGAAACGCCAGATACTTTAACTCCGCAGATTCAGCCTTTTATACAAATATCAAAAGTGAATCCGGAATAATATTATCCCAAACAGAAGACTAATGCTGAAGGCCAGAGACATTATTCAGAGATCGTGCTTAAAGAAAATCTTTGTTATTTTTACGGCTATCTATGGCGTTTAAAAATTGAATATCCCGAATTAAATGAAACAATACTTTAACTTTTGTTTAGTGTGCAAAATAGTTATAATTGTAGAGTTATCTTATTATTTTCTTTAAAATACATTGTAGTAGTGTGTTTGGTGCGAATTATGCAACATCTAATCCTCCCATCCTTGGGATTTGTCATCATACGTTCAGAATTTCATTTAATGCGCCTGAGTTATTTAACGTTGAAACATAAGACATGCCAAACAACTGATTTGAGATTCTAATCTTTAAAACGGTGAAAACTCCATCGAAATCTGCTCCGTAGTTTCCGACTTTTTATAAGACCGATATAGATATAGATTATCACCATTTGTGTATGAGTAATTTTTAAGAGTTTATTACAATCAAAGCGAAGAATAGCTCACGACACAGCCAAAAATTAATTAAACCTATCATGCCCTAGGCTGGAATGGATCCAGTAACCCTCAGCACGCGAATTGAACATGTAGGGTCATATCCGTCCGAAGACAGCAAAGCAGAATGGATTATTTACAGAGAAAGTTAAACTGATTTTCTTGTATACATTGTTTAATTTAGTCCCGAAAGCTTAGTCCTAGCTTAGTTGTGGTAACAAATTGAAGTAGACGGACATACATGTTTTATTCGAAATATGAAAATGTTACAGACCGAAGACTTTCAACCACCTTATCTCCCACTCCCCCACAGCTACCGGAATTCTGCGAACGTTGTTCACGATGGGAAACTCCATACTACTACCACGCACAAACATCTCTGTTAGATAGTGGAGGCTTCAGATTGAAATACAGGGACAACGTCTATTTTTGTATACTGTAAGAGTCCTATCTAAGTGACAGCACTGAAAGGGTAGCCGAGTGGTTGATTTGTGGATGTCTTATGTGGTGTGGAATCTAGAGGAGAGTTTACTAACCTAGTGGCGTTTGCTTAGCTGAAGAAATCTCTGGTATCTTGATACGAAGCTCTTCTGTCCAGTCTAGTGGGCTACTAAAGATGATGTTCAGTCAGGATTAGTTTGACACCAGCTGATTAATAGGTTCAGCAACCCAGGATAAGGAAGACTAGCTCGTGTTAAGTGGCTAGTTGAGAATCTATCCTGATAAATGATAACAGGCGGCTAACAGTTCACAGAATCCCTTTTAATTATCAGTGAAGACTATAGACAATACAATTGATTATATGACCTGCAAGGATCTGTCCGGCTACGCCTATGAACGATTCTTCTGCATCAACTTGAAGATAGACTGAAGAATTAATGGTTGGTTGAATGGATAGATGGAATGCCTGGCCGCATGATGTTAGGAAGGCCTACCTGGTGCACAGACTGAAGCTTAAGAGAGTTGGCCCAGTTGTTAGTTACCCATGATGATTCGATGAAAGCTACTCGCGGACTGAGAGCAAGAAATATGTCTGTACTTTGGAGGTCGGCTCCATTGACGTCATTAGGTAATTCTTCAAGTCGGTGCTGGTGATTGACTCAGCGTATCAGCAGGTTTTGTGACTAACAAGTCCACGCTGAGGTAGCACTTACAACCTGGCTTTGCTGCCTCTAACTGCATCAAATATTACTTTTATTAAAATCTATGATTATTATGAAATAAATCCTCATGGTTCAAATACGACACTGACAATACATAGGATTTATAGGCATTCTCATTCTATACATCGGATATATCATTTCACTATACTTTGTCAATTTGTAATACTGGAAGGTTTCATAGTATCTAGTGTGGTACAGATAAAACACAAGAGGCAATAAATCACAGAAAATAGCATTGGGGCTAGAAAGAACCACCCGCAAATTTTACGCGTATTATCTGCAAGCACGTTGTATGGACACGGTTGTGTGAGGGACGGTGATTTCTTTGCGGAGCCGTGCAATGGACGTTACATTCCGATTGACCGACGATATCTCGTACATCAAACGCGTCGCGGTGCAGTATATTTTGGGCGCTTAGATTCCGGTGGCGCTGTTCGCAGACGCCAGTGCGTCACGGCGCCAGCTGGTGACGCACTGGCGCCATCCATCACGGGGCGTGCCCGCCAGACACGCCCACGCGGCGCCTCACCTCGCCTCGCGTGTGCTCGCGTCAGCCAGCGGGATTTTGTTTATTTATTCACCAGCTACAAATATGAGAGTTCACGAACTTGCGTCACGCCACTTCTAGTCTAAACCAAGGGTGAGTATAAACTGTATCAAAAACCCGAGTGTTGGAGACTCGTGCCAACAAGATTGGGTATCAAAGACATTGCTTGAATTTGGTGGTGTAGTTTGGGACAAACAATTTGGGTACAGAATTTGGAGGGGTTTGTAAGTTACCAGCTTTATTTTGCTGGTATGAGCACTTTACTATAGCTCTTCTTGATGTATAATATACCCGTCGTCATGCTGAAATACTAGCTATAGAAGTCGACACATTATATTATTTCACAGCTCAGAACAAAATAATACATATATCACTACAGGGTCATTTGAAAACACTCTAAAGGAATTTTATTATTAAACACTTGGTATAGAATGCACATCTTTACATTACACTACAGAATAATAGACTTCTACTTTCCATTTTTATACCCCCACATGCTCTCTATATCCTACATTCTAGCACTCTCTCTCGCCATAATTAATCTTCTTTTTTTTTTTGTCCAAAGATATTCATTGTCTTAGACGGCCACTGTTCATAGATATTCCGGCAATCCAATATTTACGTATCTTTTATTTTACACACAACTTTAACACATTTGTATCGACAAAGCAAGAATAATACTTAATTTAAGAAACATATTCATCAAAATTTGTAAGGGACCTTGTCACCTTACAGGTTGCAATGAATGGTTGCTAGATTTGTCTCCGGAAACACAATACAGAACACAATAAGTTAAGTGATGTGATGAAGGAGCTGGATTGGGAGTCATTGGAAGACATCAAAAGGGTGAAGATAGTCATGGGAGTGTACAACGCGTATTCTGGTGATAGGGGTTGCAGGTATATTGTTGGAAGAATCAGGAGTAATGCATAGAAAGGAAAATGTGACGATGGGCACAAGCTGGCACTTGATTTCGTACATAAGTGAGCAGAAAAATTTTCTTTGTGGGTGTCATAAATGGAATAAATTAGCAAGGAAAGTGAAGAATAATTTACTAAAAACACTGAAGGAATTTAAAATTAAAATTTGTAAATGGAAAAAATAGATGCGTGGAGAAATTTAACACTTAATGTATTTAAGATAACAATAATATGATACACGACTAGAGAAATTGCTACCAGAGTATTCGCTCCTTCGAAATTAAAAATTAGTTCACTAATATATCATCCCTAAACGTTCTCTGCAGATCTAGGCTGTCAAAAATTATCTTAAACTATCAAGGCGAGTAGAATAGAGATACTGTCTTGTGTTAATATTCATTTGTAACGAGAAGAGTGAGGGCGCCATAGACAAGGAGTGGGATGGAATTTGGTAATGGCATTTTTAAAGAAACCAATGATGGAATGATTTTAGGAAGCCATGGAAAACCGAAGTCTGGATGTCCGTATGGGATTTGAATCCACGGCCTGCCGAATGCCAGGCACGAGCGTTATCACTAAGGTTCGGATCTTTATGATCAAAAAATAGAGAAGTATGCATGCAAATATTACTTTAAAAACTGGTAAATACGACCTATAAATAACAAAATATGACCAGACATTTAAACTTTACAACAAAACATGCTCGATTATACATCATTTATTTTATCTACCAATGTCACTTTCATGTAGACAGCATAATTTGCTTTCGTGCAGTCACTGTAACATTGGAAAATTAAATTTTAAATAGATTTCTTGAAGTCACTTTAATTTCACATAATTTAGAGAAAATGACCCTTTCGTATGAGCTAAAATTCCTCCAAATTCCTTTACGAAACTCCTAACTGCGCACTATCAGAAAATTTTGCTTTAGGCATGGCGGTACTCACGGTACTTACTGAACCATTTCAGATTTAACGATGACTGAGGATTATTTTCAAAAGTATTGGCGACTATGAGGCATTGACGCGAATCTACACAGACATACTGCTGTTGCATTGTCTAGATTAAGACGCGGGCGGCACATTAACATTTAGAGAGTGATAATATTGTATAACTTTAATTCTTGACTGGTGAATTCTGACCACTTCTGTGACAATTAGTATTTTTTTCCTGCATTACATAAATTTCTTCTCATTTATAACTTCTAGTGAATTCCCGGTACTATTAAAAAATCTCAAGATTTTTTTCCTCAAAATTAGCATATGACCATAAATACTATCGTAATATGATCAAAGCTAGGAAAATGACTGAATATTCATTTATATGCTATATAAAATGCATTTAAATACAATGAGAAACGTTTAATTACTGTTTAATTAAGCATTACAGTTCAAAAAGAAGGCGAGAAAGAAATATGATTAGTGATAAAGGTCTGAACCCTAGTTATCACTCACCCAACGTACTTGATTTAAACTGAACTGAATGCACCTTAAAGTGTTCAAATATAGAAATTATGTAACTTAAGCGATTCAAATATTCAACAAAACAATAAGCATCAGCTGCAATTTTATTGCGACTGATTGAATTAACCTATAAAACGGTAGCAAGTTAAAATACCAATCTTAAAGCTGGTGATCAGTTATAATAATCTCCAGGGGTGGTTGCGCACCACACACGTTTGGGGAGACACAACGGCACCAGGTTGGAGTCTTGCTCACGCGTAGAGGCGCGACATGATTGCGGTTTCTAGATATCTTCCCGCAATTAACAAACGTAAGTTTGGATGGTCCTCAATCTCCGAGTTACAAAACTGCTACACCTCTCTCAAACAAAAATATATTTATCATACTGAATCTTAGATGCACGTTTCGCAGTAGATGGCAACACAAGCATTCCATTCCTAGTCTAATTCTAGCTACGTTCTCACGATTCACACGATGCTGCCTGAGCAACACGAAAGAGAGAAAAAAATCTTATGTTAAGATGGAGTTTGTACGGTTAAACAACCTAGTCAATCTTTATATACAGATAAGTCAGTACTGAGCGTTCTGGTAGCTCAGTGGCTAAGGTGCTTGCTTTAAAAACGTTCGCTGCTCCTGCTCCTGGCACGAATCCCGGCAGGCGCAGTAATATTGAGAGTTGTATTTAATCATATGAGCTATGCCAGTACGCTCCGTGGTTCGGATTCCACGTTAAACTGTAGGTCCCAGAGGAAAGGAACTGGCCGTCCTACCTGTGACACAATGGCTTAGTATGCCTCATTCGGGAGGATCCAACCAACCTTCGGGTTGTGGACTAAGTTAACTCAGTACTGCCCTTTCGTGTTAGATATTTCTTTTTCTAATATTACCAGAGGGATTATTGATTCGTAAAGGGCGATTTCCTTCTTCCTCTCCATTTCGCTCTAAGGACTTCACTCCAGAACACTAATTAATATCTTTTTCTTTACCATCTTTTCTCAACATTTTGTGCTTGGCTGCCTTCTATGAGCTTTATTTATCTTTGGTTAATTTGGAACTTTGGTTTTAGAGCCGTATGCCCTCGTTGACACCAAGCGCTTTAAGTACGAAGTGAAGAGAAGGATTGTCATATGTCTGTGAAACTTGTTTTTTTGTTTTTAATTATTTAAACTACATTTATTAACCTAATATCTTTTTTTTTAAAACTGCTTTACGTCTCTCAACAGCGAGGTCTTTAGAGACGGGAAAGGATGGGGGCAAGGAATGGGAAGGAATTCGGCCATGGCCTTTTTAAGGAAGCATCCCGGCATTTGCCTGGAGTGATTTTGGAAACCATGGAAAACCCAAATCTGGATGCCCGGACGGGGATTCGAACCGCCGTCCTCCAGACTGCGAGGCCAAAACGCCTAATATCTACTGACTAAATTAGGCTCTACATGTTTATTTTGTTAATTGTTGAGTACATAGAGTAGCACGATTAACAGTGCACTGGTGAAACTATCACCTGGCCATCGACTCTGTGAGACGTGTAACTATGTTGTGTATGTTATAAGTTTGGCTGCGCAATGTGTAGGTTCTGAGGAGGAGATCTGGGACAATCCTAGCATTCACCCTGATGGCTGTGGAATACCGCAGTCGGGACGGCTGCTACGCTGAGACCTGGTGTCGAGCCAGGTCCCGTTGTACCTCCCTGAGCCTCACTGGCGGCTACGAAATGGGAGTATGTGACTGACCAAAATTCGTTCCATTCGCCCTTTTCTAACACTGTAATAACTTGCGCGAGAGATACGCAATGATAATTTTTGATCAGCATGCGCTTTGTGTAGTAAACTATAGTTTAGAAGGTAAGGGCATGTATGAGAATCCCAAAGCACTAATAATACCTAAGGCATAAGATGGGATGATCTTTGGTTCAGATCTTTCCGTGACCTGAAATTTTTACAGGCACCTTACCTTGCTTTGTGTTGATAGCGTATAACAGGACTGATTATAGATTCGGATCGATGTAAATTTTATCTCCCCTTTAATCTGCAACGCTCCATCCTGCTCGCCTCAAATAAACACGAAATACTCAAAATCATAATGACCTTCTTTAAGGAGGGAAACATCCAATTATAAATTTTAGACAAGTAGAAAATCCAACAGGAAACGACGGGAACAAAGTTAGTACATTTACAATCGTACACCACTTGAACAGATATATCCTCATAAATATCAGCCAGTCATATTACTAGAATTTGAGGCCATAGTTAATGATTAGAGCACGAGTGCTATACATTGACCAATATAGAATTAAGATACAATTTCAAAAATCCCACAAATTGTATAATAAACACTCTACGGCACAGATAAGAAATATAATAAAGTAAGTGATTACTTGTCTACTCATCATAGTATAACACCAAGAAGTAAACAGATAGATATAGAACTGTAAAGGAATTGAAATGTAAAAGGCCATACAGTGTAAACTGTTGTGTATAGAAATGTAATTACGTATATTTAAAACTATAAAGGAAATGAAATGTAAATTGTTAAACTATTTAAATAGAACTGTAATGAACTTTGTCATAAAATGCAAAGAACTTAGCTGTGTGGCTGATGAGGCCGAAAGCCATTTAAATAAATAAATAAAAAAAAGTCACGACAGAGACAAAGTATGGTGGTAATTTGGAACTAAAGTGATACAAACGTGATTGTGATTATCATAATATTTCTTCATTTAGCTTTAACGTGCTGTATTATGTGTGGGATCTATGAGTGGAGATATAAAAGCCTATGTCACAGTACTGAAAATTTATTTTTCTGGCATTACTTTCAGAATGTGAGCAATTATGGTGATTAATACAACTGCAGGATGTTACTAAGCGGACTGAGGTAAATTTTACAGTTTTAATTGCTAAGAGGAGAAGCTCAATTTCAGCTGCGAAATTTGTGTGACGTGTATCGACTGTTGCAAACAGCGCCTTGAAAGCTGCAACAACCATTACTCTTGTCCCAGACAGCGGACTTATCAATTAATCGTCGAAATTCCATTCCACTTCACTTAATAATGAGCTGCAGGATTAATAAATGATACTAGGCGTCATTAAAATTGATAAACTTCTTTCCGTTAATTACTTCTACAGTGTTAAGAAATGTCTTTTTTCATGAGCATTTTTAGCTCCTTCATATCAAACAAAATCGTTAGTGCAGAAACATTCGAATACTGCTATAATATTATTTATTTGCTGTTGGTGGAAATAAGTATTGTATCTCCAAAGACACACTGTCAGATATATTAGAAAGGAAGCTGAAGTTTTTCACAAGATACGGTCTCATCAGAGAAACATGTTCTTTTCCAGCTGGTTCTTGACGTTTTATTCAGTAGCGAGCAAATGATCCAAGTTATCTTAAGAAGGCACCGTGCTCTACGTCTTCATTAAACTTTTATGACCTAAAGGACATTAAATTCTCCTCGTGGTTGTGATAGCTAGGAAACAGTAACGGCGTCTTGCATTCGACGCAGGGTTCGCTTCGTCGAGCTCAAGGAATGGAAATTTTCATCATTCGGCCCACGGCCGGCATGATAGGAGAGGCTGTGCTACACGACTCTTAATCACAATATCATGTAGCAGACTCTTGCATTACACCGAAACTCCTACTAAGTGTGTGTGGTTTGAGAGCATACTACACAATGACAGTGATTCGTCCGTCAAGAGTAGGACTAGCTTGAAAGGAAGTCACCGTCTCTATAATAACGCCCCCCACTAAATACACATACAAAATCACAGCCATCCACACAAGGCGTTGCAGTTACCAACACTTTTACACTTTGGAAGACAACCGGAAAGCAATCGACTTCCCTCACTCTTAGTTGACCTGGCAGGTAACAGCCTCATTGATAACCGCGTTTGTCTGTCACGCACTTAAACTAAACTGCATTCAGTTTAATTGCAATAGTACATATTCCCCGACTGCAACTGTCCGTTTCATGACATTTTTGATCGTAAATTTTTCAGAAAAATTTCATCACCGACATAATTTTACCCCTACGAATTTTAATTACATAACTCTTTCAGAGTTATTGTTAAATTTTTCCAATCCGTGATACGTAACAACAAAACAAAATTTTCGTAACATATCAAATGATAGCTAGTGGTTATAATAATACATTCTCTTTCATGGACTTTCCAACTTCCATTCAATCCATCATCTCCAATGACCATTGTAAACTCCAAACACTCTATTCACCTGTATCTTCCAATGACTTCCAACTCATTTGAGTTACTAATAATGCCCTTTCGACATTTTAACAAACAAATCTAATCTGTCCTCCTTTGCAGTCCCTCCAACTCCTCAATCTAATACCCAAAATCTGAATCCCATACTACAATAACATATTCAAGTGATGGTCAAATCAAGGTTCTGTAACACAATTCTCTAACTTTAATGATACATCCCCTTATCTGAAATATTTTGAAACCTCCACAAATAAAAGTTATACACATTTATTTACACATAACGTCATCTAGAAGCAATTCCTTTTCCACTCTATAATGATAGAAGACCTTTACTTGTCTTCTAACTAATATCTGTGTACCTAGTAAGATTGACAGTTATCTACATTCCATGTTGACCAACCCAGTTCGATATTCGGTCCAGGTCATTCTGCAGATGTTCACAGTCCTCTCCAGTTTTAATTCTGTTACATAACGAGGTATCCTCTGCAAAGAACCTAACTTCTGACTAAACCGTCAACACAATCAATTAACAGTATATTGAATAGCAACGTTCCCAACACGCTGTAGCTCTCTCGCTTTCATTTTGACCTCTTTTGATACTGAATTTCCTCCCCCGACTCTTTGCGTTCTACCTTTTTAATTCCTATACTCCACTAAACACTTACTAATTACCATTTTGTGTCTTGGAGAGATCTAATGATACACTATCATCTTCGCGTCCCTTGTTCATATTATCCGAAATAACTTGTATATTGTAGTGTTATTTTAACACCAAATTGTTTTTAATTAACATGGGTAGGCCTAGGTGTATGATAAACGTCTAAAAAAGTAATTGTCTACGTGACCTGCGAGAGACGCCAGCTTCCGAAGTTTGGTCATTGTCCCTTTGAAAGAGAAAGGCCACGCCATCTGCCCCGACTATTATATTCGGATGACAAGTGGAATGGGCAGAGACCATCTTAATGGCGACAGCAGGCGCTGACATGAATGAAGACACCCCTGGAAGCTGTGTTTATCTCTCTATGAATGGACTAAGGCAAATCGGCAGATGTGTAAAATTCAGAAGTATGGATATGAATGAAAACATTGGAACCAATTCTAAAATACGATACCGAGACGAATGGTTGTAAAGTGCTTAAACAGAGATATACTGGATTGTGGTTTTATCACGCACAGGATTCTATAAAAGGATATAATATCGAAGAGAGCGAGGTCCGATTGACGATCCTTTATGAATAGAAACGAATTTCTACAATGCACCAGCCAATACCAAAGAGATGAAATGGAGAATTTCTGGTTATGAGGTTGAATGAAAATGTGCCTAGCGAATAGGAAAATTGTTTAATTTAAGTAAACTGTGTATATATTTATCTTGTTAAAGTGTAATACCTATATTGGGTTCTTGATTTACACCTCGCTAACGTGGAGATCATTAGAGGCGTGAAAGGACCGGGAGTAAGGAACGTGAAGAATTTAAACCATGATCTGTTAGGAGGAATAATTCGTTTTGAGTGATCTGTGGAAACCATATGAAAAATCAAACCTGGATGGACGAACAGGATTTGAATCTGCATCCTCTCGAATGCGATGCCAGAGTGTATTTTTTTTCCTTACGGCTTTACGCCTCGTCGCAGTCGTGGTCATTAGAGGCGGGAAAGAACTGGGGCAAGGAATTTGGCAATGGTATATTGAAGGAAGCATCCGGCATTCGCCTGGAGTGATTTAGGGAAACCATGGAAAACCCAAATCTGGGTGCCCGGACACGGATTCGAACCCACGTCCTCCCGAATGCGAGGCCAGGACGTTAGCAGTTCACCCACCACGCTCTGTGCCAGAGTGTTATCACACTCAGTGCGTCATATCAGGGCACCAGAAAAGGCCGCTGACAGAGGAGAAGATGAAGGACGACTTCTAGACTTCGCGCAGTGCCTACACCTCCGTTGGGTAATGGAATCGATACCAGCTGGCAACATATAAAAGCGACAAGTATAAATTATTACTAGTTCCTTCTACCACTTTCGGAACTTAGTATTTCGTGGCAGCAATCTGTGTAAAAGAAAACGTCGCTCATGTCTTTTGGTGACAGCGTCGAGAATAGACTGACTTTGTAAAGTTGTATTGCACTAATCATTATCTTCACCTTCCACAACGAAAATAACGCCCTGGCTAAGAGGTTTGCACGAGAGGAGTTTTTCTTTACCCACATTCAATGAGTCCATTCAATGAGTCGTAGCCGAAGCCCACAATTAAATAATTCTGTCTGTATAATTTACGAAGGTCTTTGCTTTTGTGTTTTTAAATATTAAATGATCTGTAAACAGTTTGCGATGTTAGCAGGGATGATAAGGTTGATATTAATGTGATAGTGGTCAGATTTTTCTAAGGTTGATCATTTTTGCAGGTAAAGGATGTGACATATAACTGATATTATTTTCAAATTAAATAATTCTTGTCTGTTATCTGCATAATTGGTGATAAGTGGTCAGGATATAAAAACTTTATCTTAAATGTGCTGTTTTCTTAAAGAAACCTTTTTATTTGATAATTGAATTTAATTAATTTTGTTCTACCCGAGATTATCAGTTATTAATTTCACATAATTAGAGAGAGAGCGCCGAGAAACCAGTTTCTAATACAATATAACTCACTTTCAGAGATTTACATGAAAATCCTTTCCAAAATCCATGTTTTTTTGCGAACCAGTTTCTTTCTTTACAGGCATTTCTGATGTGGTTGCATACCAATCACTCCATTAACTACCTTCTTCATGGACCATTACTACTATCGCAATTTCCCAGTAATCAAGTAATTAACGAGTTTCCATACACAATCTAAATAATATTATGAGGTGAGATGATGTAACACAGTTATTTTTAATAGATCTGTAGTAATGCTATACACTCAGGCCTCTTCACGCGTTTTCAGGTATTTTTAGTTCCCCTACAATATCTTCGGGATCTATTCAATTTTATTAGTCTGCTCATTATCACTTATGTGATCCTCTGATTTTCTCCTCCTCATCCCTGAATAATATTACCTAGTGGCCTCATTAAACTAGTTACTTATTACAACGTTATGTTCACGGCTGTACAGCCAGATTATGTCATAAGAACATGATATTTTTACGGCTAGCTCTGTCGTTTTCTTCCGGTGTAAACCCATCTGCACTGGCCAAAGGACTAACAATTATAAAAATGTCTGTTCCATGCGCCTATGGAGAACCAGCATCAAACCCAAAGAACCCTTGTTTGAAAGCAACTACTTCCCACCACGAGAAGACGAGGAGAGAAACTGGTTCAGTGAGGAGCTGTGATCTGGGAATTGCAATTCTGCTTCCGTGGCGAATAGACTGAAGATTCTCTGACGCGATTCCGGAACCAATCTACATTGTGAGATTTGGAGTCTCCAGTCTAATCTGCAACAATTGTCTGGGTCCGTGGCTGTACGGACATTGAGTCGCCATCACAATCAGATGATTACATTTCCATCTGCTGATCTCAACAGCTGGTGATATCGAGGGATTTTGCAGTATCCCGGAGATAAAGAACGCAATTCGCCTGGGCTTAGTGACACTTTTACCACTCCAAGCTACGTTGTTATTTATCTCATCTGAAATGCGGTAATCTCTTTGTAACAAGTGAAGAACAGTTCACAACAAAGAAGGAACCGTAGCACTGATTTGACTAATCTTTATATATAAAGATGAATGTTTGTTTGTTTGTTCTTCATACAAATCCACAGTTTTCATCCGATCTCGATGAAACTTTGCACACTTATCCTTTGAAACAAGGAGAAAAATAGTATCTACATTTGGTTGAAAAATTATCTGTATAAATAACACATGTTGCCTCATAACTTTGAAATACGGCGATAGACAGACACGATGGATATGGACGTCTCCGTACCGTGTTTCCGTGTAGTGGACTGGCAGCTCAGTGGTTAAAGCGCTTGCTTACGAACGTCGTGATCTCCGGTTCAAATCTCCGTGGAGGCTAATATTCTTAAAAATTGTTTTTCATTGTAAGCGTCAGGCCTGGGCCGTAGGTTATTCGGATTGAATGTTAAACTGTAGATATTAGAAAGTTAGGGGTGCAATGCGAGGCAAATCGTAGGTAGTCTTCCAATGTTGTAGGTGTACACTTTTTTACGTTACAATGATCCCTAAGGTGTTGTTCGCAGTCAGTGTGTGAGTGTGAACCACAGTAACATTATTATAAATACGGAAGTAAGTCTCTGTCTTTTTGTTACGTTTTGACGACTAAATGGCTATATCGTTGTGATGGAATTTTATTAGGATATCTTGTATGAAGGGCACAGGATATTTTTTCCAGTATGATTAACAGTTGTAGTCACGAAATTTTGAGACCTTATCGAATGGTGACAGAAATATGTTGGGAATTGATTCTCTTCAATAGACAGGTTCGACGGTACAGTGCTATAGTGATAGCTTTCCTGTCATATTATTCCGACTCGATATTGTTTGGGACCAAGCCTTCGTTGCCAACAACTTTCTATATTTAATTCTTGCAATAAAATTCTTATTCCACGCGTACGAAGTCGCGGGTAAGCTAGTGTTCTACAATTTCAATGTTAATGAAATGTACAAAAGTTAAATTACATTTTAATGAATAAATCATTCGTTTCAACATGTTTAAGTGATCAATAAAGACCTGAGCTATGCCATTAATTTATCCCAGTCAATCCAATTATTTAATTCATATAAAAAATTTCATGCAAATATAACCTCTCATACCATATTAATATTAAAGTATATATAGAAAAAAATCCATCCAACTAGTAAAATTAAAAAATTTTCCTCAGCTTTAAGCTTAAATGTCTAGGTAACCCTCTTCCAACCATAGCCATTAGAAAGGTACCCAACATTGGCACATAATAATCGTCAGATTATAAGTTGGTACAACTGTAAAATTCATATCCGCCACAACTTGAAATCTTCTCGGCATATAATATGTTACATTTTGAAATTTGATTACATTTTGATATGTCTATGTAAAATGCATTGAACCATCTATTCTCAGTGATTTTCCAGGGGTCGATTTACATGATCCAGCCGCGCACATACTGCTTTCATCTGTGATTACACAGCCACGTGTGTCGAGCTTGCGTCGTTTCCGGGACACAGACATCACACAGGATAGAAGCAGCACTCGGTGAAATTACAATTTAGCAGGCGGATTCGCCGGCGCAAAGTGAGGCCCTGATTGAAGCGCAGTACAGCCGGCTCAGGAGACGGAAAATGTGTTTCACAGTAGTCCCGCAAACAGTAAACATTTTTTCTACGATACGATATTTTCCACATCTCCTCAGAGAACAAACGTCGTTACCACAACTGAAAGATAATTCAAACAAATCTTGGCACTTACCCGTTTTTTACCGCTCCTCTGCCTCACCTAGCTAAACTTGTATCCCTACCTCTCAACCAAAGCTACGGATTTAAGCAAACAGGGACTGTAGTTCATGAATGCCTAATTATGCAATCTCATAACGAGTCAAGAGCTTCTATCAATTTCTATAACCCGCAACAGAGCTGAAGGAAGAAAACCTCAGCATGATTGTCAAACGAAGAAAATAAAAAACAAAAGGTTAATTATGAATACAAGGTGGGGAAAGAATTGCTTGCTGAAGACTTGAAATGTAAATATGTTGGAATTACTTTTGATAACAAACTTAACTGGGCAGGACACATAGGACAGGTGGTAGGAAAAGGTTTCAAAGTTCTGCACTTGTTGGAAAGAGTGATGAGGGGATGTACGAGAGAAGTCAAGGAATTGGGTTACAAAACTTTGGTCAGACAATTGCTCGAATATGGTAGTGTAGTATCGGACCCTCATTTTACGTATCAAATACAGGAGTTGGAGAAGGTGCAAAGAAGGGCTGCTAGATTTGTTTCTGGAAATTATCGCAGAATGCAATCAGTGACGGATATGATAAAGGAGCTGGAATGGGATTCATTGCAAGACAGGAGGAGAATGAGGAGGGTCATGGGAGTGTACAGGGCATATACTGACAATGAGTCATGGAAAGATATTGCAATTGGTATGAAAAGTAGTGCATGGAAGGGAAAAGATGACCATGACCACAAGCTGGCACTCGATATCAGGCACAAGGTTGTAGGAAGATTCTCTTTTTTAGGTAAGGGTGTCAGGGATTGGAATGAGTTACTAAGAGAAATGATTAATAATTTACCGAAAACTTTGAAAGAATTTAAAGATAAAATTTGTAGAGTGCAAATGTAGGTGAGTGTAGGATAGGGGGAAGAAGGGTGTGTAGGGAAATTGCCACCGGAGCCTGTGCTCCATTGCAATTAAATTAAATTAAATTAAACTCAATACTTGGAAGAAACTACATGAGTTGAGTGTAAGATAATAAGAAATAGCTGAAGTTAACGAGATTGACCGAAACGGTCAAACAAAAAATGCCTACATATCCAAGACAGCGCAATCCCTCACGGTCCTCGCGTTGCAGGTTGAAAGTTTAAGTTTGTTTGAAAATGTGAATACAATAGGCGTGGCATTTTTGCCGACTGTAACCGAAATAAAACGAAGGAGATATCCAAGAATACTTTATTCCTCTTTAACAGCATCTGATTAGTATTTAAGGAAAACTAATAAATGCCGCTACCTCATGTGAATGTTTTTGTTGGTGATAAGTAAGGAAAATAGATGCTGAGGAGGCTTGAAGTTCTGTGAATTCGGTGTTATATTAGAATTCTAAATTTCAGTTTCGAATAGAAATAATTTCATAGATACCACATGGACAGGAGAAGATGCCATATAAACGACTGTCTGCCGCACCATAGCATACATCTAACGTGAAACATGTCACTGGAGGTCAAAATAGGCGAAAAAGGACACGACCGGCAGGACATGAGAAGCTACATTTGCAATTAATTGAAAAGTAAGATGGGGAGAAAAGAAGGACAAAAAGCTGGTTACCGCCAACATCCACGTTACTAAAATGTGTTACCTGGGGACGACGTAAACTCCATAGTTCGGCAATCATCGGTGAGTCCGATGATGCCCGAAGTGTTAGTTTAATTGGCCGCCACCACAGCTCTGCTTGTCTAACCGAGAAATTTCAAATAGGTAACTCTATCTGATATTATTTGCACTTACATTGTTGAATGTAAGTGTAACTGCGATGCCACCTAAAAGACAATTATCTGTTGAGGAAGTAACTATATAGCAATAGGAAGGGCAGAGATAAAAAATATATAATACAAGGCAGAAATTAAAAAAAATACAGCGCGACGTTAGTTCAAATTTACATGTTCCTCTCTGTTTATTTGCGACCATTACATGCAGAAATTGATGCAAGGAGAAGAGCATCCGATATTTGAGCCATATTCTCTGCAACAGTTACTATTACAAAGTCACAACATAAGATTTTTTTTGTTTTTTTTGTTGTTTTTTTTGACAAGAAGATAAGAAACGGAGAAGTTAATTAAAAACTCATTGAAAGTTTACACGAAACACAGGTAATCACCACAGGTTTTTAACACCAATAAAAATTTACATCATTTAAAATAAAATGCAGTTACTTAAAAACATGTTAGCCAGTTACTGCTAGCGTCTAATCGGAGAAAGAAACCACGAAAATATTAATAAAAAAGGTTAAGATTAATTATTATTCGTTTTTCCTTAGAAACAATTCCAGAACAAATTCCTGCTACCCTCACGTGTGATACCTGTCATTATCGATGGGCGTTAAAATTAATAGTCTTACAAAAATGTATATTTAACATCTTAATGTTATTGATTCGTATCAACTGATTTTTTTTTTATACAAAACCATTCAAAATTCTAGTGTTGATATACGACTTGTAGGGAAATTGGAGGTGCATAAGAGTGGAAAATGTTTGAATTGGCGAATCAGGACTAATGTGAAAATCTAAAACATAGTAAATATTATAATAATTTTGTTTTACGTACCGGGAGTCACGTTACTAGAAGCGGAAGGCATGAAACAGATTTGCTGGCGATCAGTTTGGAAGTTGGCAGAACGGTGGTATGCAAGAAACCGTGGAAAAGAGAAAAATACACAAAATCTCTGCTGTTGGACCTCCAACACTTGGAAAGAATTAGATTCTTGACAAGAACTAGTAGTTTACTCATTCAAGCGTTGCCGCCATTTAATTTTGCTATAGTGGAAGAGCCATCAAATTTATTGGATCAGCAATGATGCATTTACAGTATCTCAGTCTCCATTCAGACTGATGCGCAGTATCACACACACACACACACACACACACATATATATATATGTATATTGATAGTGGAACGACTCTCATAACGGTTCACTGCAACTTCTTTTATTTCTGAGGCCAAAGACGACACTTTGAGTAACATCAAAGAAATAAGAGACTGAAGCGTGATTTTGCTCTTGAGACGATTCTAACTCATGTTCTATCATTCACTTATATTTCTATTATGCGAATGTTTATTTAATGTCAGAAATTGTGTTGATTTTTTATTACTGCGTGAGTTATTGAGATAATGATTGTGTTAGTTGATTTTTGAATAGATGTCTTATCATTTGAAAGTAAATTCAATGTTCATGTTAATAACTTCAATCAATACATAAGATCAAAGTTTGTCTCGGCGTTGAGAATTAATATAGTCTTCTCGGATGTCTAGCCAAGTGAGCAGGGAGTTTTCACAAGGCTAGTCACCCTAGAAGATTATATTAACTTCAATCAATGTTATAAACGTATATTATCCCAACTAATAAAATAATATTAATCTTTAATTATCAATTAAATCAAATAACACACGATAATTAATGAGCTTATCAATAAGTTATTAGGAGTATAAATAAATATCGAAGAATAAGTATCAAAATTTATTATTTCTTGATGCTGTAATAGAATTTGTAGAAGTTCTCGTATTTTTCACTTAAAATCACGTCAAAGAGAAAAGAATCAAACTAATTCTAGGAGTCAAAACTACGAAAACAGTTTGCAATAATGATAACGAAAGATTTTTTAATTGCTATAATTTGTTTTACTGTGTATCTTACAAGTAAAAGAAGTTATTAAAAATGTATAATATGTATGAGTACTATAAGGTTACTTGGGCTTATATTAGGGTTTTATTTGCGGAGTTTTGAGTAATTTTAGGAGTATTAGCATGTGACAAAAGGTTTGGGTATATCGCTGGCGGAAACGTGGCACCAGACGACTTGAGTACATAATCGTCTTCAATAGACACGTCAAGCTGCATCAGATCGAGAAATTTGAGAAAACGTATAAACACAGGTCA
The DNA here is from genome assembly GCA_031002005.1 of Vandiemenella viatica. Taxonomy (NCBI): domain Eukaryota; kingdom Metazoa; phylum Arthropoda; class Insecta; order Orthoptera; family Morabidae; genus Vandiemenella; species Vandiemenella viatica. The sequence continues at coordinate 39,121,593 of JARYHS010013631.1, read as the reverse complement.
GCAGGTAAAATGACGTTTTGGAGCTCAAGGATAGGTCACTAAAATTATTGAACCAGAGATATGTGAAGCGCAGTCAAGTCATAATTGGTTTCGTCGACAAGTCTTTCAGAATTCTTGAGGCCTGAGAGTAGTTATTATTACCCGAGAACCACCGTTATTTTCTCTGTGGCTGATATGGTAGACGAGTAGTTGAGGGTCAGTTAACTTTGTCAGTGATTAGATGCGATTCAACAGAGCAGGAATACATAATTAAATTATTCTTTATAATTCCGGAAAGATAGGATCACGTGGGGTAGAAAAGTGAATATTGTCAGACTGCATAAAAGATTTAAATTGTTCGCTATCCCACTGGTAAGTGGTATTAGTTTATTCAGAAGAGGGAAGACAGTTAGATGCGTAGCTTTGAAATTCGCAACAGGAAGCGAGATTAAATTGTTGAAGAATAGTTGCAATATTGCCTAACATGTATGAAACTATTAAACGAGACGTAATTAGAACTTAATTAATGTGAAAATTCAAAGGGTACTATCTTCGTAATGTTTATGTAACTGGTATATAATATGTTGAACGAACAGTCAACAGATGATAGAAAAATTGAAAAGTGGTGTGATTATCATTGGGTACGGCGGATCTTCTGATTAGATTTTGTAAATATTGGTCAGTGAGCCTATGAACAAAAAAAACGACAACATTAAATATTATAGTTCTGACTATTATGAGGAAATACTTGGCAGATTTATGTAGTTTGAAAACCCTTTTTGTTACTTTGGTTTTTGAGTTCCAGGAATCTTAAATCGTCTGAAGTCTCTATTGGGTGAAGCTGGTTGCAGGATTAAGATTATAACCCCTTAACTATATCGCGAACTGAAATTAATTACAGTTTAAAAAGTAGTATAAGCGTTACAATATGCACTACAGCACATTGCTCATTTGGGATTTATACCTGTGACAGGTTCATAGATTTGGTCTATACAACTTGGGAGAAAACTGTAATTTTACACAAAAATAAACTTATAAATCAAATATCACTTATGAGGTCTTACTGTTCACACAATAAAGTCTAATGTCGGCCATATTTGTTTTAGTTATCTCAAAGCGTCTCCATATCAAAAATAACCTCACAACATTAGACCGAAACTGTATTCAGCACTTTAGAGAATTTATGTCACGCTGAATTGCAAACGAGAACACGAAGATTTGTGTTCATTGCCTGTGTCAACGTAGCTCCTAATTAAAATTGGGTGATTCATCGGACTGTTGGTGATGTGTATTAAAAACACACAGCTCTCTGGTGTTTACCAATTCCAGCAACTCCCTACCCTGAAACGATGAAAAACAGAAAAACGATTTAACTGAGCCTCGCAATTGGATACGTAACATTTGCCATGTTTCGTTGTTTATCCAGAAAAACAAAACAAAAAATCCTTTCATCAGAAATTTGATTACACTATCCCATTAACATCCTCCCTTTACAGTTCTCTGCCTGTGAATTACAAACTTCTTTGCTTTTATTTTATGTAAAGTTTAGCAACCAATATTTGATTCGGTTACCAAGTAGTAAACTTCATGACAGTTAACATTATTAGTTTATGATACAACACCTTTTTCATTTAACTCACCAGATCTAATGACATTGTCATCAGCAACCGTAAGACACTTACCAAAAATAAAATGATAGTAACATCTCTTGCTAGTAAAAACGGAAAGTTGTTTAGAGGTCTATGGATGGTAGTGGGGTGTTGCACTGGTGTATTGAATCGGTGGGTCAGGAATAAAATAGGTTTTATAAGAACGATACAGGCATTCCCACAAATTTCGCAAAAGAGAGATGGAAACAATATTGCAGTAATTATGAAAATAAGCACTTAAATTCACTTGTCAAAACTCACGCTTTTTCTTCTTCTCTTCTAATTTTAGACGTCATACTGTTTCCTGTTTGCCTCTTTCCCTTTCCCATTCTTCTTCTGGTATTCAAAGCGTTGTTGGAATCTCTATCTTCCTCTCTTTATGCTCAGAAGTTCATTGTATTCTATCTTTTTTTACTAGCCTTTCTTTATCAATTTTACTAATGAGCTTGTGATAGTATTCTTTTTTTCCAGTCTCATTTTTCATTGTTCCACGTAAATCTCTTAAATGTTTTATCAGTATTATTCCCCCCAAACTCGCACATTATACAAAAAATAAAAGTTATTAGCATCAGTTTGTTGATCTCTAGAACCATTATAAGTTTAAAAAAATTATGCTTTTATTATTATTTTATTTTTGCAAGGTAACTCACCGTAACTATTATTACGCGCTTCTCACATAAATATTTCACATACTGAAAGATTACGCAATACAGTAAAGTAGCATATTGAACATTGCTATTATTAAGAAAAATCTTTAAATAATTGGTTTTATTGGAATTTTATCGCCGGTTACGGCCATCACAGTTTCTGGCATAGCAGACTATTCGAGTATGGTTTGGGAAGGATTCGCCGTCTACAACAGTAAACAGAGATACCTTGATTCAGAGTGCCTCAATATGCATAAAAAAGGCTCTGCAGAGGCATCTCTAGCCTATTTAATTCGCATGAGCTATCCAGTTTAATTCATTTAGGATATGAGCTCCTATTGCCTACACGTTAATGATTTATTTTTCCAACTTTGAAGCCTCTTACTACACCACTTAATAACCATGCACATCAAAGTCAATAATATTTATTTTCCATTATATTTAACAGTTGCAGGTAAATTGAAAGAGCAAACGTATAAAATTTAAAAAACCATAAATTTCAGTAATTGCTCCCATATTCGACATTTTGAAATAGATGTGCTCCAAAATGTGACACATTTTGTATCCACAGTCTATAACTCTATATCCTTTCCACTACCCTTAAATATTATCGAGGTCACAAAAAAATAAAATAAAAAATAAAATAAGCTGACGAACGGATCGATTGACCCCAATGAAGCAATTTCACACTCAGATAGGGTCTCATGGTTGCCAGATCTGAACTCAAATACCACATGTCGTGAACCCCTGAGGAATAATGTAAATCAAAACAAGCAACTTTACGATAGTAATTACTTTCATAAAAATTATAAAGTTAAATATTTTTTAAAAAAAACGTCTTAGATTTTCTTTTGCAATATCAACTTGCTTTGCAAGAAGTTGTTAGCAAGTAATGGAATTCACTATCTGCCTAAGACATGATACGGGAAACAACAGATTACTAAATGTGTTATGTATATACCGAAGAAGGACACAATATATCGTTGCATCATAGCGTATTGTTTTTTTTTTTTTTTGTTTTTTTTTTATTTTTTTTTTTTTTATTTTTTTTTTTAAACCTGAAGATTCTTACAGTTTATGATTAAAGTAAATTCTTAGTGATTAACATAAATTCGATATACCTGTGGATTTAAGGAACACACTAGAATCTAGGTAGCCTACCTATATTTGACACAAATGTTATCTGCAACAGAAATATTCTTCTTGTTAAAACTACGAATGCATCCACTTACTTATTTCATCGTAATCACATTTACAAATAAGTAAATCAAACTTACATTAACAGATAGGTAAAGTACTTCCCGACGTTGCGGTTCTACTAACGGTAACCACACTCTACAAAAGCTGTTCACCATCGAACACGTGGGCCCGTTGAGATTGACGAGCAAGGTAGGCAGGTTGTTAGTTTTACGCACAGTTTTCTAGATCATCGTATTTCTTTAAACCCGAACGTGACATAATACCATTTCGCCTATGGGCCCACTGTTGACAACAGGTGCGCTTACTTACAGGCACTTGCTGAACTTTAGTTCATAGTTCCTTTGTATTCCTTCACTTTGAGTGGGAAAGCTGCCGATGGCTATTCAGGTTCTGATCTCCAGTCTTTGGTATTCGGAATCTAATCAAGACAGGAGCATTAGTCAGAAAGATACATGAGGCGAGAGTGGAGTGATTGAAGTCTCTTAGTTTTTTATTACTTTTTTTGTACCACTCGATTAATCTTTTTTCATAACACTTTTTGCGCGTTGTTTGGTTGAAAAAGATAGTGAAAATGGCCTACGTTTAATACATATTTGCATTAATCTCTATATGATTGACAAAATCTCTTAAATAAATGTATGTTAGGTATTAAATTATTTTTATGCTAAGTCTCGGTTTATGTGAAGACTTTTATAACATCTAACTAGCCACAAAACCCGTCAAAAATGATTGATTTGAAGGAGTGTTCTGGCAATTAATTTCTTTTTAATTGCTTACCTAAACAGAATTTTTTTGAAATAAATTTCAATGTGCTGTAATTTCTCGTCCTTTGTGATGTACAAAAGGTTTCAGTTGTCAACTTGATGCAGGTCGCATTTCAGTATAACCACAATCTTCGCTAACATTGCCGCTAGAAAACAAAAGCTTCTATTACATGCGAATTGAAATATTCCCTGTATCGCATTTGAGTGTCATCATGAATCGCTATATAAACTTGTTCCAAATTCTTCACGTGTTCTTACAGCTTTATTTTTTATTATCTATGATGATGATCGATGTGTTAACGGATGACACGGCTTACTTGCAGTTGAAATAATGACCACAGTGGAAACGAAGGATGCTAAATTAAATCATAACAGTTTATGTTATGTCACGTAATACTAGTTTTAACTGTAGCTTAGTCCGCATATATCACGAAAATTTAGAACTTCTTTCATTCAAACCAAGTAATGATTACAGTAAAAAAAAAAACAAGCGATAATTAATATGTCAATTTAAACAAAATAGAATTTTTCTTTCAGTGTTTTGGCAAATAATTTCTTAGCAATTGCTTAAACAAACACAAAAATAAATCATAATGTAATTCCTATTGCCTTGCGCAGTAACAAAATATTTCTGTTGCTATCCTGGTCTAGGTTGCATTTCAGTCTAACCACAGGCAGTTCAATCATTACCGTGGCGCCACAATCTGGTAATGAAATCTTGTAGAACAAATCGAAAATAAATAATAATTTTTTATATATATTTCTTGGTTTTCGAGATATATCATGTTAAAAATCAGTTATAGGGGTAGTTCCTTGTGCTTTTGGTGAAGTTTCTTCTGGTCCAGGACGTATTTCAACCTAACAACAACCACCAGGAAGAAAATTAAACACATATAGTGCATTTACACCGTGTAGATATAGCGGTTTTGGTAATTTATTTTTTCTGGTCCAGACCCGATCTCACACAAACCTCCTCAATTTTGAGATACAATATCTCGAGAACTAAGCGAGATATAAAAAAAATGTATTCTTTGTTTTCGATTTGTCTCTTCGAGTTACATACGATATCATCATCAAATTTGGCAACGGTGAAATTTTTCTTCTTTTCTAGGCCGCATTTCAACCTAACCACGTAAATTTTGAGGTACAATATCTCGAGAATTCAGTGAATATATCAAAAAAAAAATTATTCTCTACTTTCAATTTTTTTCGTCGAGTTACATAAGAATCCATCATCAAATTGTGGCTTCACGGTTATCGTAGAATCCCCTAACTACTATCCTACGCTAAAAATGCCGCCAGAGAAACAATACTTCCGTTACACACATATTAATACACATACTTATCACATTTTAATGGCAATAATTCATTGCGATATAAAATAAATCAAAACTCTTCAAGGGTGTTTACATCTGCCTTTCACGTTATCCGTTATTCAGATCAGTATTACAGTTACGTACGGCTGAAACATGTCATCAGTAAAAGCAAATATGAACAACTTACTAATAGATCTAAGTAATACTCTAAGCAAACTTATCGCAACACTGATGATCGACATACGAAGCTCTTATCTTACGTATCTATGGACAAAGAATTTAACGAATACTTCTATATATCAAAAGAATAGTACGTAAATATATGCATCTAATGATTGATATGTCGATTTTAACGGAATACATATTTTATTTCAGTGTTCTGTTAGTTAATTTATTCACTGATGCTTGGAAATGTTATTAAATAACGCGCATTCCCACGAATAATATCGTAAAGCGTGACGTCATAGCGCAACATCAAAGATTGACGTCATGCTGTGACATGACGTCATGCCGCTACATCTAGCCCTGCGGTTCCCATATTTTATTGGCACACAACCCACTTGTAAGCAAAAACATTTTTTATGACCCACGTAATATGATAGTATATCTAATATCAGAATGAGAAATGTTTTATGACCTCGATACACTATCGACTATCCTATCCTACGAAATGGCAAATTTTTGTACAAAGGATATACTATCAACAAAAACAATAATTGATAATAAATAAAACAACAAACATATTATAGACCGGGAGGCGGCTGCACAGACCATCACCTCATCAAGTTGGCTGCTGAAATTCCACGAATAGAAGTAACACGATCAGAAATTTAAAATAAACTTGTCTGCCAAGTCGCTTTTTGGTGGAAACCACCTTCGGACCCGATTTTAGTGGTTGATTGGTAGGTTTATTTTTGTGTTTACTCCACACAAATGTTTGAAAATGTGGAAGACTGGGAGCAGGAAAACACAATGGTAAGTTTACCAATCACCCACTAAAATGTGTTTTGTAGGCGTTTTCCACCAAGATATGACTTGGCACATCAATGGCATTTAAATTGCAAATCGAGTTTTAACTGGTCCTAGAATTTCAGCCGCCTCTCACTTTATTACAAAGATAATGAAAAATAGTTTAATTATTATAAAAACACAACTTTACAATCAGTGAGATTTCTGGCACTAGTGTTTACTGATGAGGGCATCGATATAGGTTTAACAATGTTTAATTTTAACCTTAAGTCACTTTATATACACAGTTTATTTCTGTATTTGTTTTTCAAAAACAATAAGATTATTTTTGTGGCAAAAACCTAGATTGTTCCACGACACACAAAAACACACACCGCGACCCAAAGATTGCGAACCGCTGATCTAGCCTATTATACTAATAGACTAGCTTCTAGCCCGTCAAAAATGACGGTTTGAACGCCATATTCTGGCAGTTCATTTTATTATTATAATTATTATTACTATGCAGTTGGTTAATTATACGGGATTGTTATTAGATAATGATAGTGGCCTTGATCTGATAATGTTCTACACAGCAATACAGTAGTAACTTCTACTGAATTAATGAGGGCGGATGTATGGAACCAATAAAATATAAAATAAATTAGGAATCCAGAAACTCTTGCTATCCATGTAATATCAGTTTTATTCCTAGTCCAGGCACACTTCATCACGATAGGTACGAACTACGTTCAACCGCATTTATTAATACCTTCAGTAACTTGGCGCATACGAAAGCAGTTTATATGGTTTGTAAAACTCATTTCAGAGTGAATTACGCTTTAATCAAATGTGTCGGTGGGCTTTCTGGTCAACTTAACCACAACCCTCCTTTAATATTGCTTTCGAAAATCATAACTTCTACTACTCTCAAATGCTGTAGTCGATCGCAAGACATATTGTTTTTAAAGCAGTGATTCCGTTGTAATACAGCCTGTAGACTACCATTATTTTCAAGCAGAAATTAGGTTGTAATACATCCTGGACGGGCATAATACAGTTAAATGTACTACGGAGATTATTTCTAGAGGATTCTTGCATTTTACCACAGCAATTCCTGGCCGAATCGCGATCTCCAGTAATACCGATTTATTTACATTATTTTACTTTAAATGACGGGAAGTATAATATCAAAAACGGATAACTGCCATTTATCTGAATGATATATTTCGTGATTCGTACATTTCGTGTAAACTTCCTTTGAGTTTTTAATAAACTTCATCGTTTCTTATCTCCAGCAAAAAAAAAAAAAAAAAAAAAAAAATCAAAAAAAAATCGTAGGTTGTGTTTAACCTAGTACTCATTATTGATACAGGTAATATAACGTACACATACAATATCCTTCTCATTACATGAATTTTTGCATCTGGTTGTCGTAGATAAATAAAAAGCAATATGTAAATTTAAACGAACGTACTAATTATAACTTTGTGACACATAATTGCCTCGCATTATTTTTTTCCCTGCTCTCCGTATTTCTAATATCTCTGCTCACTGCTATTTTGCGGCAGTAATATCGTTGTGTATTCTGAGTGTCATATCGCTTATACTGTAAATAGTGATATCCTTGACTGTTTAAATCTAATCAAAAGTTTATATTAAATCCCATTTAATAGTTAACACATGTATAAAAAACTAATGGTAACATATATAATGGTAGTAAGAATTTATTCTGGAAAAGCTTATAAGGAGAAACGAATTAGTTATTTTTAATCATTTCTTTTGTTATATGAATACGTTACTCTGGTTAGATTATCAGAGTATTTGGTTAGGATTTTGCATAAATAAATTCATTTTACTTAAGATCACGTAGACTATAATTTCGAAAACGGATAACTGTTATTTATTTGACCAATACATCGTTACGTTTCTCCGAGTTTTAATTACACTTCACAGTTTCTTACCGTCTGCCGAAAAAATCTTAGGTTATGGTTTAAGCTAGGGCTTATAACTGACACAGATAAAATAGTGTAAATATTGAATCCCTTCTCCTTACATGAATTTTGGCGTATAACTGATACAAATAATATAACATTCACATCGAACACCATTCTCCTTACACGAGTTTCTGCCTCTAACTGTAGTAAATAAACAAAATGCGACATGAAGGAGGAATGTAATATGGTGGCTGTTGATTGGCGAGTGACGGCTGTCACGTGACCGTTCTGTAGCCAATACGTGTAGCAGCTATAGACGACGCACGCAGACGCCACGTTAGCATTTTATATAATAGGACTAGCTTCTAGCCCGTCAAAAATGACGGTTTGAACGCCATATTCTGGCAGTTCATTTTATTATTATTATTATTATGCAGTTGGTTAATTATACGGGATTGTTATTAGATAATGATAGTGGCCTTGATCTGATAATGTTCTACACAGCAATACAGTAGTAACTTCTACTGAATTAATGAGGTCGGATGTATGGAACCAATAAAATATAAAATAAATTAGGAATCCAGAAACTCTTGCTATCCATGTAATATCAGTTTTATTCCTAGTCCAGGCACACTTCATCACGATAGGTACGAACTACGTTCAACCGCATTTATTAATACCTTCAGTAACTTGGCGCATACGAAAGCAGTTTATATGGTTTGTAAAACTCATTTCAGAGTGAATTACGCTTTAATCAAATGTGTCGGTGGGCTTTCTGGTCAACTTAACCACAACCCTCCTTTAATATTGCTTTCGAAAATCATAACTTCTACTACTCTCAAATGCTGTAGTCGATCGCAAGACATATTGTTTTTAAAGCAGTGATTCCGTTGTAATACAGCCTGTAGACTACCATTATTTTCAAGCAGAAATTAGGTTGTAATACATCCTGGACGGGCATAATACAGTTAAATGTACTACGGAGATTATTTCTAGAGGATTCTTGCATTTTACCACAGCAATTCCTGGCCGAATCGCGATCTCCAGTAATACCGATTTATTTACATTATTTTACTTTAAATGACGGGAAGTATAATATCAAAAACGGATAACTGCCATTTATCTGAATGATATATTTCGTGATTCGTACATTTCGTGTAAACTTCCTTTGAGTTTTTAATAAACTTCATCGTTTCTTATCTCCAGCAAAAAAAAAAAAAAAAAAAAAAAAATCAAAAAAAAATCGTAGGTTGTGTTTTAACCTAGTACTCATTATTGATACAGGTAAATATAACGTACACATACAATATCCTTCTCATTACATGAATTTTTGCATCTGGTTGTCGTAGATAAATAAAAAGCAATATGTAAATTTAAACGAACGTACTAATTATAACTTTGTGACACATAATTGCCTCGCATTATTTTTTCCCCTGCTCTCCGTATTTCTAATATCTCTGCTCACTGCTATTTTGCGGCAGTAATATCGTTGTTGTATTCTGAGTGTCATATCGCTTATACTGTAAATAGTGATATCCTTGACTGTTTAAATCTAATCAAAAGTTTATATTAAATCCCATTTAATAGTTAACACATGTATAAAAAACTAATGGTAACATATATAATGGTAGTAAGAATTTATTCTGGAAAAGCTTATAAGGAGAAACGAATTAGTTATTTTTAATCATTTCTTTTGTTATATGAATACGTTACTCTGGTTAGATTATCAGAGTATTTGGTTAGGATTTTGCATAAATAAATTCATTTTACTTAAGATCACGTAGACTATAATTTCGAAAACGGATAACTGTTATTTATTTGACCAATACATCGTTACGTTTCTCCGAGTTTTAATTACACTTCACAGTTTCTTACCGTCTGCCGAAAAAATCTTAGGTTATGGTTTAAGCTAGGGCTTATAACTGACACAGATAAAATAGTGTAAATATTGAATCCCTTCTCCTTACATGAATTTTGGCGTATAACTGATAAAATAATATAACATTCACATCGAACACCATTCTCCTTACACGAGTTTCTGCCTCTAACTGTAGTAAATAAACAAAATGCGACATGAAGGAAGGAATGTAATATGGTGGCTGTTGATTGGCGAGTGACGGCTGTCACGTGACCGTTCTGTAGCCAATACGTGTAGCAGCTATAGACGACGCACGCAGACGCCACGTTAGCATTTTATATAATAGGACTAGCTTCTAGCCCGTCAAAAATGACGGTTTGAACGCCATATTCTGGCAGTTCACTTTTATTATTATAATTATTATTATTATGCAGTTGGTTAATTATACGGGATTGTTATTAGATAATGATAGTGGCCTTGATCTGATAATGTTCTACACAGCAATACAGTAGTAACTTCTACTGAATTAATGAGGTCGGATGTATGGAACCAATAAAATATAAAATAAATTAGGAATCCAGAAACTCTTGCTATCCATGTAATATCAGTTTTATTCCTAGTCCAGGCACACTTCATCACGATAGGTACGAACTACGTTCAACCGCATTTATTAATACCTTCAGTAACTTGGCGCATACGAAAGCAGTTTATATGGTTTGTAAAACTCATTTCAGAGTGAATTACGCTTTAATCAAATGTGTCGGTGGGCTTTCTGGTCAACTTAACCACAACCCTCCTTTAATATTGCTTTCGAAAATCATAACTTCTACTACTCTCAAATGCTGTAGTCGATCGCAAGACATATTGTTTTTAAAGCAGTGATTCCGTTGTAATACAGCCTGTAGACTACCATTATTTTCAAGCAGAAATTAGGTTGTAATACATCCTGGACGGGCATAATACAGTTAAATGTACTACGGAGATTATTTCTAGAGGATTCTTGCATTTTACCACAGCAATTCCTGGCGCGATCTCCAGTAATACCGATTTATTTACTTTATTATTTTACTTTAAATGACGGGAAGTATAATATCAAAAACGGATAACTGCCATTTATCTGAATGATATATTTCGTGATTCGTACATTTCGTGTAAACTTCCTTTGAGTTTTTAATAAACTTCATCGTTTCTTATCTCCAGCAAAAAAAAAAAAAAAAAAAAAAAAATAAAAAAATCGTAGGTTGTGTTTTAACCTAGTACTCATTATTGATACAGGTAATATAACGTACACATACAATATCCTTCTCCTTACATGAATTTTTGCATCTGGTTGTCGTAGATAAATAAAAAGCAATATGTAAATTTAAACGAACGTAATAATTGTAACTTTGTGACACATAATTGCCTCGCATTAATTTTTTTCCCTGTTCTCCGTATTTCTAATATCTCTGCTCACTGCTATTTTGCGGCAATAATATAGTTGTTGTATCGCTTATACTGTAAATAGTCATATCCTTGTCTGTTTAAATCTAATGAAAAGTTTATATTAAATCTCATTTAATAGTTAACACAAACTAGTTAACAAAAACTAATGGTATCATACATAATGGTAGTAAGAATTTATTCTGGAAAAGCTTATAAGGAGAAACCAATTAGTCATTTTTAATGATATCTTTTGTTATATGAATACGTTACGCTGGTCAGATTATCAGAGTATGTGGTTAGGATTTTGCATAAATAAATGCATTGCGTGGGGTGGGACTTTCTCCACCAGCGAAATACTGGAACTGGCCTTTTGAAATTTGGATTAACTACTTCCTTATATTGTCCTCTTCACGTTGTACACTCTCCTTTTCCGGAAAAGTCACCACGAATTAAATTAAAAATGCCTAAATATGACACTGCAGCGCTGCTATTAGTTGCCGCCGGCGCTGCGAAATCAATGATATCTCTTGAAATGTTGGTTTAATTCATTGTTGTAATATTTTCTTCCCGTTTTAGCAACACTCCGTTGCAAAACGTTGCATAAAATTAACAGATACAAAATTTTTATTCGAAATGCAGTACTATAAGGCTCACCATCTTGGAATCGATATAAGCAGTTAGAGATTATCGATTGCTTCCGCTGTAAACAAATGGACAGTTTGTCTCTGGTTTGCGACATGGCCCGCCGCAGAACGAATTACCCGTATAAGTTTTACTCTTGGTCCAGGCCGAATTTCAACCTAACCATGATCACTATGACAAAACGAACCTATTTAGGATGATATGATCCCTGTACCGATAATTTTTGTGTCATTTTTTTCAGTGCTGCTAACATTTCTCGGTTGCGGAGCATCCCATATTTCGGCATTTTTAATTTAATTCGTGGCGACTTTTCCAGAAAAGGAGAGTGCTAAACGTGAAGAGGATACTATAAGGAAGCAGTTAATCCAAATTTCAACAGGTCAGTAACAGTATTTCGCTGGTGGAGAACGTCTCACCCCACCCGCATTTTACTTAAGATCACGTAGACTATAATTTCGAAAACGGATAACTTATTTATTTGACCAAAACATCATTACGTTTCTCCGAGTTTTAAATACTGTTTCTTATCGTCTGCCGAAAAAATCTTAGGTTATGGTTTAACCTAGGCCTTATAACTGACACAGATAAAATAGCGTAAATATTGAATCCCTTCTCCTTTGGCGTATAAGTGATACAAATAATATAACATAAACATCGAACACCATTCTCCTTAAACGAGTTTCTGCATCTAACTGTAGTAAATAAACAAAATGCAACATGGTGGAAGGAATGCAAGATGATGGCTGTTGATTGGCGAGTGACGGCTGTCACGTGACCGTTCTGTAGCCAATACGTGTAGCAGCTATAGACGACGCACGCAGACGCCACGTTAGCGTTTTATATAATAGGACTATCTTCGAGCCCGTCAAAAATGACGGTTTGAACGCAATATTCTGGCAGTTCATTTTTTTTTTTTTTCAGTTGGTTAATTATACAGTATTGATATTACATAATGCTAATGGCCTTGATTTTGCAATGTTCTACATATTTCATTTGCAGTTCAAATAGCCATTCAACTGAATTAGTGACGCCGGAAGTAAAGAACCAATGAAATTAAATCAAATTAGGAATCCCAAAAACTTTTGCTATCCATGTAATATCAGTTTTCTTCCTGGTCCAGGCACAATTCAGCACGTTAAATATGGAACTACTTCCACCCGCATTAATTAATAGGCTTACCTTTAGTAATATAGCGCTTATGAAAGCAGTTTAATTGGTTTGTAAAACTGATTTCAAAGTGAATTATGCTGTAACAAAATGTGTCAGTTGCGCTGGTCAACTTAACCACAACCTCCGCTAATATTGTGTTCGAAAATCACAGCTTCTATTACCCTCCTATGAATAATGATGGGTATCACCTATGGTGGTAGTAGGAATTTATTCAGGAAAAGCTTGTAAGGAAAAATGAATAACGATCAGGTCTCCTGGAGATCGCGATTTCGGCAAAATAACATTTAGTAAAACTGCTGTAGTCAGTCGCAAGACATTATTTTCAAGCAGTGATTCCGTTGTAATACAGCCTGTACCATTATTTTCAAGCATAAATTAGGTTGTATTACAACCTGGACCGTCATAATACAGTTAAATGTATTTCGGAAAGAATTTCTAGAGGAGTCTTGCGTTTTACCACGGCAATTCCCGGAGGAATCGTGTTCTCCACTGATTTATTTACTTTACTATTTTACATTAAATGACGGAAAGTATAACATCAAAAACGGATAAACGTGAACAAATACCACTAACGAAAGTGTTCAGTAAAATTTGCAAAACGGAAATAAACCGTAATAAATGATCTTTAATCAAAACATAGACCGGAATGTTTTTGGAATTTACCAACAGCAGAGACCTTGCAGTTGCGTATTTATAAAACTGTCTAAATAATCTCTAATATCTCTGCTCGCCACTATTTTGGTGTAAGAATATCGTTGTAGAATTGCCATTTATAAATTGATCTGATAAAAAGGTTATCTTAAATCTCATTTAATAGCTAACACACATTATCAAAAACTAAGGGTATCATATATAATGGTAGTAGGAATTTATTATGGAAAAGCTTATAAGGAGAAACGAATAAGTCATTATTAATGATATCTTTCGTTATATGAATATGTTACTCTGGTTAGATTATCCGAATATTTGGATATGATTTTAAAATAAATGCATTTCACTTTAGATGACGGGGACTATAATTTCGAAAACGGATAATTGTTATTTATTTGACTAATACATTTCGCATTACGTTTCTCCTAGTTTTTAATAAACTTCATTGCTTCTCACCGTCTGCGAAGAAAATTCTTAGGTTATGGTTTAACATAGTCCTTATAACTGATGCAGATAAAATAGCGTAAATATTGAATCTCCTTCTCCATTTCTGTGTCTAACTGATACAGATAAAATAGCGTAAATATTGAATCTCCTCCTTAAATGAATTTCTGCGTCTGGCTGTAAATAAACGAAAATGCAAGATGGTGGTACGAATGTATTATTGTGGTTGATGATTGGCCGTTCTTTAGCCAATAGCTGTAGCAGCTATAGATGACGCATCCAGACTCCACGTTAGCGTTTTATATAATGGGATTCCCAGTGTAATGGAAGTAAGCGTCTAATGTTATAGTTTGTATCTTTTCAAATTGTTTACTTAAGATTGGCTGCTTTCTACTTTAACCATTTAACCTGCTGATATACTACCACAGCATACTAAACGTTTAAGGTTATATGTCGTAAAGGATAAGTTACAAAATTTCGTTTTAAACGATCTTACACTTACAAACGTTAGTAATTTGAGTAGAGTATTTCAATACATAAAAACGTTTTAATGTTTTAAGAATGGTTAAAACTGCGAGCCTGTTACTGAATTATACAGCTAAAAAATCAGAGTATTATTATCTGCTGTTTCAAACCACCTTAACGTCAATATAGTATTAAAAGATCTATCCGGTTATTTCTCGCAGTTGAAATTTCCCCACTTTAAAATATAAAAGTTTGATATTTTAAAATCAATATCAAACAAATAATTTCAAAAGTGGTTGTATATACGACCTATTTTTTTTTAAATCGTTAAAGTACTTACAGTTTTAAACTAAAAATTTTAAAATAACCATTATTGAAATTTATTTTTCTTATTAGTTACTTATGGAGTCGCTGCTAGCTGTCAACGAGCAGTCTTCCATCGTGAGGAACGAAATACTGCACTTTATTTCCTGTTCGAGCTGAAACGTGGAGTACGAATGAAAATTCAGAATATTTTACAGCATACAGTGAAGCGGAAATTGTTTTTGCAGGAGACATTGTAAAGGTCGGGCCACACTAGATTGCACCGTCACCACACCGTCATTTTTCTAATTGTCGTCGCTCACTCGATTGTAGTGAGTTCAAACGAAACAGCATTTCGGCCGATACTCGGCCGTATGTTGGCCGCCATTAGTTTGGTTTACTTTTTGACGGTGCGGGCCCGTGTAGGGCTGCTGTCGGGCTGGTCGATATGGAAAAGCGTATAGAAAGAGTTCTGAAATTTCCGGTCCTTTACGACTAAGTATTGTTTTAGTGTTAATGATTGTTTTAGAAAAGTGTTCTTTTTTTCAGCCTCACTTCAGGTTCATCAGATTTTCGTAAAATGTTCGCATTAACAAATCAAAGCTTTGCCAGAAGCGAAGGTCGATTTTTAAGGACTGTAAAATTTGCATCCGACACCAGGATTTTGAACAGGGAACCTTCCATACCTAAATCACGTGCCGCAAGCAAATGAATCTAGAAATAATGAAAAATGTGTATTCAATCATATAAAAGTACATTTGTGTTTTGGGATAGCAAAAATAAGCTACATAGTAAAAAGTAAGTATATTATGTTTGAATATTTATTATTCAATACATCCAGATTTGTCTCTTGACTCAGATTGTTACGGCGTACGATTGGGGTACTGGTAGTCCCTGGTTCAAATCCCTGTCTCAGCTGTAATTTTTATGGTTTTTAAAATAGACCTCTAGTAAAGCTTTGATATGTTAATGCAAAGATGCTAGGACGCTCTGGCGTTCGAATTTCTCGTTAATCTGTAGGTCTCCTTTTCAAATTATATGAGAGAAATAGAGGTGTACTGCGCGTCTGATAAGTAACTCTGTGGCTTGATTTTTTAGATCACATGAAAGTATTAATATTTTACAAAATCTTTGCAGTCTGTATTTAAATTAAAATGTATAGGAATCTTATTCTTTTTTGTTAAAAAATATATTGAGTGAATAAAAATAACCTCAACCAAAATAAACATGTTAAATGTGAAGTGAGAGACGCTTGACATTTCATTGACTGTGTAAAGCTACAGGAGAATCTTTCAATTCAGTACAGCGTGACGATCATTTTTTAAAACTGCGCTGGGATACTATTTTTGTTCATTAGAGGTTATAACAGGAGTCAGAAAAAAAGTATTTTAATGTACTTTATTATTTTCGCAGATTATAAAGTACGCCTACGCAAAATAAAGTACAGTATTCTATAATAATGTACGGGTGGTAACCGCAGCTACGATCCCCAAATCACTCTTAAGGTAATTTTTTTTACATTAATTCCGTGAAACAACCAAGTGTATACGTTAAAGGAGACTGAAGACAGAATAGGAACCCGTCCGTCACACGGCCGTGCTACGGACCAGTGTGGTCGCGAGGGGGACGAGCCGACACTTGGCTTGTCCACGTTGGTGGTCGAGCAATATCTCTGACGCTACACTGTTTGCTGGCAGACTGCGTCATATGCTAAAAGCTTCAGAAATATTCGAATGTATTATTTCATTTTTTCTTGCCTTGACTTGCACTGACTTCGTAAATTACCTATTAATATTAAAATTGTAATAATATTAGTGTAAAATATTGTCCACTTAGATTTATTTATGTTCTAAACAAGGTATAAACAGTTTTTTTTTTTTTTAATAAGCGGTTTTCATTTTCTGCAAAAAAAATTGTCATAGTTTGTTTTGTATTTTAGACATGGGTAAGAATTCTAAACACGCTACTAGAATGATACAGCGCCTTTGGGATAAAACTAGTGACGAAAGAGATGATCGTTTGAGAAGAAAGAGATGAGCAGCGTGTTCACAGAATTTCACAAATGAGAGCTTACAAAAATTTTAGTCGACCTAATGAAAGGTCATAAAAACATCATGCTCACCGGCGGGGATGGTGGCGAAGGCGAGGCGTGAAGCGTGAAGGGATAGTTTGATCTGTCTTGACGAAAATTGAGCCCCAATTCCTAAATTTAGTATGAAACTACTAGAACATGGATACCAATACTTCGAGATTTCGCAATCGGCTAATCGAGAACCGATTTTCCGATATTTCAATTCAAAAACTGAATGATCTAAAAAAAAAAAGTTCAGCTTACCAGAGTAAAAGATGCAAAAGGCAATTATCCTGCAGTGACAGAGCTAGTCAGACTTGCAAAGCAGATAAAACTTCAGCTTGGGGAGGAAGTAACCGTGACTTATGCTGCCGATTGGAGTGAATATCTATGAATTTTTTGCTGGATTATTTTGAAAGTATTCCTTATGCATTAAAAAAAAATCAAAATTGTTTCACAATTGGCGAAGACATTGCTGAACACACACACACAACTGAATTTACAACCAGTCTGTTAAAAAGCGTTAAGTTCTTTTTGACTGAGTTTCCTGTATTTTTTCGGTTTCTGCCATTTTTGGATCGCGGCAAATAACATCATGCCTTTGTTTTCGTTCTTATTGTTCCAACATTTCTTCATCCTTTCACTGTTTTTTTTTTCCTTCTTTCTCTTATCAAAAACGTTTTCTTTGTTTCTGTTCTGTCTCTTGAAAATCATGAAACTGGTATTTTTTCATAATACTTCCCTATCCCTGATTCATCTTGTCTTGAGATTAATTTCTGGTTTCTACTTCAGTGAAACACCGAATGCCAGTTTTTTTATTTTTATGAAATCAATCAAATATACTTTTTGCTAGTCTTTCTGGATTTATTCACAAATGTGTCAATAGAAAGCCATTCTTCTTTTTCCTGGTAGTATCTGCAAGTTTTCCGTTTTGATATATAATTTATTATTACTGTTTTTCTTCATTCGTTTCAATTTTTCTTTTGTCCGAGACTTTTTCAGTAAATTTTTCTCTAATCTTCCTATTTCTCCTAAGCTTTCTGTCACATAGAGACATTGTGATTTTATAAGTGTGTTGTAATGTACTAGTTTTACTTTTATTGGTATTAACGACAAGTAAAAGTTCATGGCTCAATGAAGGAACCATTCCGGAATTTTCCTGGAGTGATTTAGGGAACCGTGGAAAACCGAAATCTGGATGGACGGGCTTGGATTCGAACCCACGTATTCCAGAATGTCTGGCCGAAGCGTTACCTGGTCTCGAATTCAGAGGGTCGTGGGTTTGAATTGCAGGGCTGTCATTCAGATTTTGGTTTTTCGTGGTTTGTCCAAATCACTCCAGGTAAATGACGGGATGGTTACTTCAAAAGGCCATGTCCTAAGTCCTTCCCGTTTCTGGCCATTAGTCCTTTCTCGCCTCTAATTACCTCGACTTCGACACGGCTTAAAGAAAATAAAAAACTAGTGTTACCGCTCATTCACCGGGCTTGGTAATGTTCTAATGTTCTTGGAGCGTGGTATTCGATTTCCTGTACATTTTCAAGTTCACGATTGAAAAGTATTGCGTACTCGACTGTTAATTTGAAGGTGTTCTGAAATTTTTCGATACTTTATTTGTTTGGGGTTGTTTAATATTTACTCACCGAGCGTGGTTGATGAGCATTCGGGAGGACACGGGTTTGAATCCCCTACGAGCCATCTAGATTTTGGTTTTCCATGGTTTTCCGAGATCACTCGAGATGAATGCGGGGATGCTTCTTTCAAAATGCTACGACCAAAATCCATCCCATTCCTTAACTCCAATCCTTTCACGTTTCAAATGGCCTCGACAATTAAGTCACAATAAAAAACATGAGAACGTAGTTTCTCTTGGGGTTGAGAATTTATGAAAGGCAGTCGGGTAACATGCAGAGTTAACGCCAGTGATTTTGATCATCGAAATGTAGTGTGATAACATTTCTTAACCAGGCTATTTACCCGAGAGCATCTCATAAAAAAACAAAGTTTTTTATGTTCATCAAATTATATCAGTTTGTCAAAGTGTGTGTATTTTTCAAACGAATCTTTTTTTGCGCACTGGTTTAAACAAGAAATTTCGGAGCAATTGTTTATTTACAACATTCATATCTCTGCTAGAAACATTTCACTGCTGTAGAACTGTATGTGTCCTACCCGCTGTATTTGAGCGGACAGTTCAGTCCGATTTATGTTTTTCACAAAAAAAAGAAACAAAACAAACAAATAAAAACCTTAGTGTACAGAATGACAAGCAGGTAACGCCGGTTTGAATCACGGACTACCGGTCGACCCACGCTAGCTTATTTCCGAAATCAGTTACCGGCGCTCTGCAAACTTGTTCGCGAGTCGGATTAAAAAACATTCGCGTGGGAGCGAGCGGGTCGGGGAGAGAATATTTCATCGTGTTTCGCACTGGGGGCGCGGACAGCCAACGCGGAGAATGTATTTCGGAAGCAAATGAGAGCAATTTCCTTAATGGGCACATCGATACCGGGTGAGGCCTTTGTGCAGCCAGCTCGTCTGGGGTTACGGCGCGTTTATCATGGCAGGCGTCCGCTGAGAGCAGTCTTACGGGACCACAGCCATTACAGACCACCCACGAGTGCCATCAGCAACTTTGAAAGCCTCTGCCACTGTGCAGACGGGAGCACCGTAACCACGTTATTCAAAATTTAGGTATTTTAACAGCTATTCGGGTTTCTGTGTCCCTTGAACCTGTATCACATTTCATCGCACGTTATTCGTTTACAGATAAAGTAAATTATATTTTTTTTTCGTTGGTAGGCTACCTATACAAGTCAAAAAGTTCTGCTTTTTTTCGATTTTGGCCTACTATGGACCACTGGAAGCAAATGGTTTACTGGTTGGACTTTTCTTCTCCTCCTAGAAGTTTTTCATTCTTTTACCGAGGTTCCTTCTTTGTTCTTCATGCCAGGTGGTCTTGTCCTTTGTACATTGTTTCTGGAACGCCTTGAACGTCTGATTCTTTATCTCATATGGATGAATTCCAATATTTTCTAAATCATTTTCATATCCTCAACCCATTTTGTTGTTAATTTCAATTTAGTGGTGTGGCTGAAAATTTGTAGTGACCCTGCCAGCTTATTGATAAGAGCAGACAGGGTAAACTTCCACTGGAGCCGTGGATAAGGGTCGATCATAGGAGATCGACCATAGTTCTGATACGAATATTCGTCGTTGGTCCCTGCTGCAACACCTGACAGGTTATATGGCTCAGTGCATTCAGAAATTACCAGTGGAATGGCTGAGGAGGCTAGGATAAATTACGGTAACCGGAAATTACCCATTTACATATTTATTTACATAAGCAAGGATTGGTGACAAACGTGAATATTTTACATTGTTTACTTGGCTTTGAATCAAAACGTTAAACATAGATATAGACAAGGACTAGGCGAGCATGTAACTGATGGGCGCCTCACAGCCCAAACTATATGGAATATTGCTAATCTCCCCCAAGACTATGCCCACATGACTATGACGAATTGGTGGAACAGCTGAATGTCCACACCCAGCTATGCAGTAGTCATCATCATCTCTGCAACAGCCGCCGCGGCACCGGCGTCGACGCCCTCGGCGTCGATGTATTACGTAGCAAGACTTTCGTAGACAGACAGAGAGATGCCCCCAGGGCTTAAATAGAATATCCCCTACCTAGCTAAACTGCTGTATGAGGTCACATTATCAGCTTGCAGTAATGACAACCCCTTGCAACTGACGACATAGGACTTGCTGATATGCGTGTTACTGCTCAGGTCATAACTCCCATTGTTTAACTATTTCAGGCCCTGGATACTGACTTGAAAATTAATTTGAAGTTTTAGGCAAGTGATCGACCTAGATCACTAAAAAATACAAATTCTTTTTGTCATCCTATTGTCACTCATTCTCATAAGATGTCCGTAAAATTTCTGCCTTCTCTTGTGTATTGTGTCTGTAATTTCATCTGAATACCTACAGAGATCATCATTTTTCCTCTTCCGCCAAATGTCATCTTTTCTCTTCATTGGTTCTAAGATTTTCGTTTCTTTCTACTCTAACTCTTCAATCTGCATTTACTTATTCAATAGCAGGTATTCTTGCTGAATATTGCCTCTGTCTTGTCAGCTGTTGTTTAATGTTTAATCTTTGCTTTTGTAACGGGTCAAGGTTTGTACGTGAATTTCATTCTGAATTTTTTTAATTGATTTTCAAGATTTTAATTATTCGCTAATTTACGGAGCAAAGGGTTATCCAATATTTATATTAAAAGCGTAGGAACATTTAAAAGAATACCACACAAAAACACATGACATACAGACAATAGGCACATTTACTTTTAAATATATAATCAGACAAAAAAAAAAAAAAAAACTCTTGGCCTCCGTCCAACATAAACGGTCATCAAATTATTATGCAGTATTTAATAACTGATTCATTGGGTTTAATTTAATGTAACATTACAAAATATTCATAAAAAAAAAAGAATAATCACAGACACACTCTTCTTTAAATTTACGACCATTTGTTCAGTTTAAAGTTCGTAATAACAAGACGCGACTTTGCTCAGATGGGTAGAGAGATTCTTACCATGCGGATCTTTCCGCTCAGGCCGATATTTGGGTTCTGGCAGTTCAAACAGTTTATAAGCAGATGCAATTAATTACTGTACCGTGGCAGTAGTAGCAGACACTAGCAGAGACATTCAGATGTTCTACAGCACAGCTACCTGAGAATATATCATTCCAGCCACTGCTGACCAAAAACTAAGTTCATCACTTCACATCAAACTTAAAATACTGGTCGCTACACAAGCTGCCAGATCATGTCCAATCCGTACACTTCAAGAATTCAGACCCGAAGACCCCGTTTCCTATTGCATCTCGACGGTTCTGGCGTCTTCCTCCTCTTGCGTCTTCTTCCCGTCCCATATCAAGGTATGACTTGGTCTTTTCACTATCTCCATCATGGAACAAAATAATAAACATATAGTAACATTTCTTTTAAAAAAATTCACCTATTAGATCATTCTTACACACTCTCTCAGGCGTTTCGAAGTTTTCCAGGATTCGTATTTGTGTCTAGCTAATAGAATCGGGTGGCTTCGGCAGGGCCCGTTGCTGTTTCGATAACCCCATCATCTTTGTCGCACTTATTTGTTGTCTTTCTCTCTCAATGTGGGTGGGGAAATATTCTTGCCATAATACTCCACTCCACAGCTTGAGACGAATGTGCGTAGTTTTCTGCCTCTGACACTGGGATTTTGGAGACTGGCTATTGTGTTGTATGCTCCACAGAAGAGAGGATTGCGGGAATGACCAGTCCGTTGGACGCATAGACCTCTCCAAGGTCCATGCTTTGTTGGGATGGAATTATATCCACACAGGCTGCAAATTCAACTCGCTAAATACGGCGCATTGCGTTTTATTGCACTGCCCACCTAAGTCTTTTTAATAACATGTACATTTTTATTAACAAAATGTATGTATGGTAATGGTTACCATTACATTTTGTAGAAGATCACTTTCTTGTTGTATCTGTTTTGCGTTAGTCTGTATGATAATTCCACCTTTCTAGCTCTGGCATTATTCGTTTCCTTATATAGCCTATTAAGTTGCATCCATTTACCCAGATACTTAAATTTGTCGAGTCTCTTAATTTTTCCAGAATTAGGTTTAAATGTTTTTTTATTATCGTGTTTTCTGTAATCTCAAGTAAATTTCTAACCATTTTTTTGAGCTTCATTTTCTGCTAGTAATGTCAGATCGTCGCCAATAGGAAGACAGACCACTTTTAGACTCTGCTGCCGTAGCTTCTTGTAGCCTCCAAAGTCAGTAAGTTATTATATAAACAAATAACATAGCCCGAAAGATCAGACTTGGACATTGAGAACTAAATATGGTGATATTAAAAGAACCCACAAGTTTAAATACGTTTTGATATTTCGACTTCATATGTTAATGAAAAGACTGTAGTTGAGAATAGAGCGAGATAGGTGGAGATAGCTTCCAGGGTAGGTCAAAACACATTCAAATTTCTCTATCCTTAGGCGAAATTCAAGTACTATAGAACGGAAATGGAGCAACAATGTTTATACGCAGCGGAAACACTAGCCAGAAAGGGACTGACTGAAAAACAAAGAAAGAAAGCATGTTTCTAAGAAAGATCTAGTGATAAAAAAAAGTGACAGTAGGGGAGACGAATTTAATTTCCGTTTGAGTTCGAACCAAGACTTATGCAATAAGTCTGAAAAGATCTCAAACACAATTAAGAAAAGGAAACTAGCTTTATATGGCCACATCAAGAGAATGGAATCAGAAATAATGGCAAAGAAACTCTTAAACTTTGAAGAGAACAGGAAGACTCAAGTTCCATAGGTGAAAGAAGTCCACCAGGATCTGGAAAAAAAGAGGAATCAAGGTCAAAGACAGGGAAGTTTTCAAAACATAAATTGCGCAGTTACAAGATCTGTACGTAGAAAAACTAATCTGGAAAAGGAGGATATTCTCAGAAAAAGAAAACGTGAGCCAAAGAATGAAAGAGTACAGCCGACGGAGAAAGGAAGCTCAGAAGAAGAAATGATTTTACGTAATCGTAAAGCCTAGGAAAAAAACACAATAAAACAAACAAACAAAACTGATGTTTAACGACATAATTTTCGTAATTATCTTCCCAATAGCTACTTAGAAATCCTGTGTAGAGAGCAGTATGTTGCTTCCCACTAACAGAATCTTAATTTGTTTGAGGAAACATTAATTAATGCTGGCACAGATATACACTGAGCGAATGTCTGCCAATTATTTTCCGAATAATCTTAGAAGAGTGGCTATCTCATCGTTGACGTGGTCAAGTTTGGAGATTTGATTTAACGGTGGCGTGCTCTTGCTGAGCCAAGCATTTTATACCTGTTGCCAAATCTTACTAATTACTAATGGACGAAGTGAAGCGTTACCGATGTCTGCGAAACGAGTAACTATGTTCTGTGAGTGATAAGTGTATTTTTCGTTTCTGAAATGATTAGTATATGGGAGACAGGAGACCGTCCCGGCATTCTTCTTGATAGTTGCGGGAAACCGTCTACAAATCGCAGTCAGCACGGTCGGTACACATGAGCCTGGGCACGAGTCCGTCTCCGATGTACCTCCCGATCCAATGTGCGGCGCCTCAGCGCACTGAACCACACTGGAGTGGATAGCCTATGCTGTGAGGTAGTCGTACTTGCATCATAACTTGAGGCCCTGAATCTGTGCCGGGGAAGATATTTGAATGGTGGAAGACCAAACCAATGACATTTTAAATTTTATCATTCCCGTCTCCTGTAGGATTCTTTGTCTTATTTACTCAGTGGATGATTACATAAATACAGACACAAACAAAAACAAAACGACAATTTCAGAAATATCCAGATACACAAACAATAACTGGGCGAACGAAATGGTGCTGTGTTTCATAGACTATAGTAGAAAAGGACTCAGACATGGTTTAAATCGAAGAGAGCACAATTTATTGCTTTTGGAGTAGTTTGAGGCAGCAATATCCTTGCGCATTACTCTTCCAGACTGAGGCGATGGACAGATGCGCCACAGTTTATTCTTAGTCGCAAAAATACAGGAAATGATTTGTTTCGAACCTGTATCTGGGCATGTTCATCATACAAATTTCCATCCTGTTTGAAGGCAGATTTTTAGGATGAGACTATAGTGCGCTCCACGAACAACGGCGGCCCGCGCAGAGAGAGAGAGAAATAGTAATGGCACACGGTATGTGAGGTTGCCATGTTTCCAGCCGGACACGAGCGACGTAGGGTGGGGAAGAAAGTTTAGTAATTGCGCTACTCTTACTAATACTTCTATATAATGATAATAATAATAATAATATGATTTTTAGCAACCCTTTACATGATAATACTCTAGTAAAGAGATACAAGAATGACAGAAAGTTTCAGCCGCAGCAAACAATTATGTTCCAATTGTTACAACAGTGAACAACCTTCAATAAACGAATACAAAGCACTTCAAATATATCAAACGTATGTCATTGCTTAGATTTTGTTTAGAAAAATAACAAGTAAAAACAAACACAGTTAAATTGAGGTAAGATAAGATACATTCGTATCCTGATATACCGTCATGATTTATAACAAGCAAAAGTGCACTGTCATACCTGTATTTATTCTGTGTCTTGATCTTCATCACTCGTATCAGTATCTGATCCAGAATCTCGTAGGTTAATAATAAATCGCTCCAAGGCATTATCTATAAAACTCTTCCTCTTGAAGTCTTCTTCTTGAAGTTTTTCCGCGTGTCGAACACAGTCTGCCCATGATTTTACAGTCACAGTTTCAATAGCGGCATGAACTAACTTTTCTGTATCGGCGATTTTGAAAGTACAGTTTCTTTCTGCCACAAATCGCTTAACCTGTGCCCACACAAGCTCGATAGGATTGTACTGACAGTGATACGGTGGCAGACGCAAAACCCTGTGACCGTGTTCTTGAGCGATAGCATCAAGTTCATACTTCTTCTCGCGTGGACGGTACATTTGAACTAATTGTAATAATTCTGCACGAGTCTGAGAAGCAGAGTGTGGAACTGAATTTATGGAGAGCCATTCAACTATATCAGCCTTCTTACTGTTGCTACTTGGTGCTTTTTCCCTTACAACTGAGTGATAACTTGCATTATCCATTACAATTATGGAATGTGGGGCTAAATATGGTAGGAACTGGTTTTTGAACCACTGACCAAATGTTGCAGCATTCATTTCACAATGATAATCACTGTTACTGCTATGTTTGGACCTAAAAACTAATTTACTTTCAGGAATGAAACCAGATGCGGCAGACCCAGCATGGCAAATGATTAAACGGGCACCTTTACCAGTCGGAACTTTCAGGCCCCCTAAACTATCATTCAATGTCCAACAAGTACTTTTCGTGTGATTCTGGTTTACCCAAGTCTCATCCAAGTAATAAATTTCAGTATTTCCTTCTTGTTGCCTTATTTCATGCATTTTCCTTAGGAACATGGACCTTGCAGCAGCGATATCTGAACGTTCCATAAGAAATTTCCTCCCATCGTTACATTTCGCGTATTTGAAACCCATATTATTTAAAATACGTAACATGGACCCTTTACTTCCCTCGAACCCTATAGATTCGCGCATTATTACTGTCAGATTTTTCGCAGTAGGAAATTTTCCTGCGGCATACATGACGTGTATCTTGCGCCTGAGAACGTCTTTATTAAAGTCATCTAAACCTGTCACAGGCTTTTGGCGTCTATGATGTTTACCTGGTGACTTCAAAAGCACGCTCCCACTTGCCTGTAATGAAGATTTACTCTCCTTAACTATTCGTTGCACAGTTCTAAGGCTAACACCACACGCTTCAGCAGTCCTCTCTTGAGCTTTGGCAACATCGTAGGTTGGCGCTCCAGCGTCTGCCTCTCGCTTAAAATATGTGTAAACTTTAAAAATTTGCTCTCTGCTTTGCCTATGCAGAATCTGACGCTTATGCTGTTCGTCTTCCATTATTTAATATAGGAATTATAGCAATACTCACGGCCCACTACACAAAAACTTCGAATTCGACACTCGTGTAACCACGACAAGCGCTGGATTGCTACTGAATTCGATTGGCTACTGGCAGAGTGATGACGTACCTGCGCAGAACCTCGCTAAACTGGGCCGCCATCGTTCGTGGAGCGCACTATAGTTAAACAAGACGAGAGACATATGGAACATTTCACTTTGCAAAAGTTCCGATTTGCGAAAAGTATATTTATAAAATGGAATATACGTAATACCATAAATAGAAACATACACTGATGAGCGCATTAGGGTCACTGTCCACCGAGAATCTAAATGTTATCTGATGAAGTTGCGGATATGACATTCATTATTATTTTTATTTTTTTTTATCTGGCCATTTATTTTTCATAGTTCCTCTATAGCACCACATTTCAAATGCTTCATTTCACATTTTTTCTGGTATTCTTAAAGACCATGCTTCGGTGCCATTAAGAGCTGTGTACCAAACATTGAGATTTAAAAATTTCTTTCTGAGTTGTAGATCATTTGAAGCTAAGAAAATTACCTTTTTCAAGAAGGCTCTTTATGGTAGTGCTCTTTTGCTCTTAACATAATTCTTCCTTCGGCCTTCAGTTGTAATTTTATTTCCTAAGTAACAGAATTCACTTACTTCCCCTGTTGCATCCGATTCTGTTTTTATATTTAGTCTACTATTAATGCTATCATTTCTGCTATATTTTATAACATTTGTCCTACTCTACTTTATATTGAGTCCAAAATATTCCTTCAGTATTTTGTTCATGCCATTCAATAACTTCTGTAGATACTTAGTCCGTTCTGCTAACAGGGCAATATCATCAGCAGACCGTAGTGCATTGATTTTTTCGCCTTGAACACTCATGCCACATTCAAATTGCTGTTTTACTTTCTTTATTGCTTCCTCTAAATACAAATTGAATACTAATAAGGCATAAACTACAACCTTGTCTCACGCCATTTTTAGCTGATGCATATCTCTTCTGGTTCTCAAAGTTTATTATACCCGCTTGATTCTTATATAGATTATAAGATATTCTCTTATCTCGATAATTTAGACCTGATTTTTTTTAAAAATGTGAACATCTTGTCTCACGTAACACTATAAAAAGTTTTTTCTAAGTCAACAAGCGCCATAAAAATATATTTGTTTTCTTAATCCACCCTTCAAGTCTGAACCTTGAGACCAGAATTGCTTCTCTTGTATACCGCGGTTTTTCCTATACCTAAACTGATTCTCACCTACTACATCCTTCACTATCCTTTCCATTCTTCTGTCTATTACCCGGTTGTTAATTATGAAGCGTGTGATGCTACACCTATGCGCAGAAATTCTTTCTTCGGAACTTTTATTAAATTCAGTTTGAATTTCTACTGTTCCATAAATGTTTGATATCATTTTGGATAATCTATGGATTCATGCGGTAAGTAATGTATACAAGGAGTAGTAGATCTAGGAATTTTCCGAGACCGGGCAAAAACTGCCGCCCCTTTGAACATTATTTTGCGGTCACCTCTAACTTCTCCCTCCCTCATCTTCCTTTCTATAGCCGGCCCTGTAGGTGGAAGCGGAGCAGAGGCATATGGGAGTCATTCTAGCGCCGATACATGTGGCAAATAGCAAACCAAAATTATGTTTCGAGTGTTAACTCTCGATTGTGAGTCATTATATTTACTTGAGATATGAAACTGAAATAAAATTATACTGCATTTCAGTTAATTTAGCCAATAAGCAAGTATCAAATCTTCTTTTGTACGACTTCAGTGGAATAAGACATTGCACATTCATTACGTTGAAACTGGCAAGTGTGACCAGACATTTCAGCACGGATCCAGTTTAACTTGTAGCCTCGCCGCAGATGAAAGTGGATTGCGCGGCTTCTGCGGCCGCAACAAGAAGCTGCGCAGAGACTATTTCGTTTTGGCGCGTGGCGCGAGTTGCAGTCACGAGTCGGCGAGCGAGCAGCGTCAAAAAGGCCGCGGGGAGGGGGGGCGTGGGCGGGCATTTCCAGGATTAATTCCGACACAGGAAGGCCGCTAAGTCGCTTTGCGAACAGGCTCAGCTCTTTGGCGGGAGTCTCTCCGCAGATGAAGATTGCCCACCCGGCTCCAGTACGAGCGGCAATCTCGAGAGTACTGCATAGTGCACTGGGGAGGGGGCGCGGTGCGACAATTCGTGGAATAGAAAACCGCGGCAAAGGCGGTCAGGTCTCTTTGCGACCGGACGTGGAAGAATCTCTAAAGGTGACCACTATATCTAAATGACTGTGTAGCATTACACCTCTCATCAGTATTAGTAACTATAAATTGCTTACTACTCAGATATTAATTTTGGATGAAGTGTCAGGAGGATTCGGGCGAAATTTTGGCGCAACTTAACAATAAAAAACGCAGCTCAACACCGAATAAAGGAATATGTTATGAAGATGGTTGTTTCCTCATTTTTATAAACGTCTTTCCCGTATCGAGAGTAGATGGTTACCACGGAGATTATGGGGAGGTTTCCCGTTCTTTTCCAATTGTGTCAATTTTCGTAACTGTTGTTGTAAGCGTAAATGAGTGTGATGCGTGTTCTGTGTTGAATGTTGTTTGTTTTGTGGACAAGAGCTGAAAGAAGGGAGAGCGTGAAACCCGGTGCCCGTCCTATCAGGCGTATTCCTCCGAAAGGCACAAAGTAGCCTCCAGGAATAACGTTTCCGTACGACTGACGAATTACCATTAACAGAGTAATTTCCACCATCAACTGAGCTACCGGACGAGTGGTTATTGTCTAGCAGTTTATTATTGATCTGGTACCAACAAGTTTAATTTTTCGGTACGTGAATTAAGCCTTGAATCAAACCAGAAAATGTTAATTAGATGAGTGCCTAGTTACCTCAGTGTTTGATATTCCTCTTTCAAAATTCGATTTGAATCCTGACCCACCCAGGAATTTTTATTGGGACTTAAACGTCTTGTATTATCTTCAGGCAACATTAACCGTTTGGTTTATTTCTGAGCGTCGTAACTCATTTTAATTTCTCACAAAAATCTTTATTATTTTTTGTCCTTCGTATTTTCGGTTTCTCTGGGGCTACTGCAGTGGAAGGAAATCGGTGGGCTTCTTCCACTTGATCCATTCATCTGCTTGCTCTAATCCCTCGTGGTCTTCTGGTCCCAAACTTCTCTTCCACGATCAATTTCTCAGATATTCATCATCTCTTAATCTATACGGCCGAATAATTGGATAATTCTTTTCATAACTGCGGGAAAAAAACTTTTGAAAATTCTAAGTTGTTGCATAATGAACGTATTGGATCTCCTTTCCATCCAAAATAGACGCAGTATTCTATGTCAATCTCACATCTTAAAGCCCTCAGTAATTGAGTAATTTAAAAACAAAATACAGCACTGCTATGTTTTCATCAGCTTATAAATAAATAAATAAGGAAAATGTCACCACTTTTTTTTTAAGTAGAATATCTCACTGAATAGGTCAACATGGAATAAGGATCAATGCCAAGAAGAATCACATCTATTAGCTATGTGGATCAAAATTCAAAACTAAAGATTGTTTATAATTATTGAGTGATGATTGAATAATTTTGCTGAAGACCTTAAGTTTAAATATCTTGACGTAACATTTGATAATAATCTCAACCGAACTAGACACATGGGGCAGGTAATAGCAAAGCGTTAAAAAATCCTTTATTTTCTGGGGAGGGTGATGAGGGGATTTTCCAGAGAAATAAGGGAACTAGGTTACAAAACTTTGGTCAGACTATTGCTTGAATACGGTGGTGCTGTTTGGTACAAACATTTTGTGTGTCAGATACAGGAGTGAGAATATAAGAAAACATCCCCATCGATTTAATATACATAAACAAAAAGCAACCAATTATTAATATGTTAATCTAAACGCAATACATAATTTTGTTCAGTGTTATGACAGTCACTTCTTCTAAATTGCTTAGCTGAATAGAATCAATACTTGAATAATATAACGCTCATAACCCCTCCTATGTGGCAACATCTCTGGTCGTTGTTAATCCAGCAACGTAGGCCGGGCACGATACGTCACAGCTTTATGGATATGGCTACACAATAACCAATCTTAACGTTTTATTAGCATATATCGCGAAGTCTGTAGCTTGAGTATTCTTAATGTTGCCGTTTGTTCTACGAAATGCTGAAGTGCTAATGGTTGACGAAATAGTTTCCCTTAAAGAGTAATCACTTCGAATATGTCTTGGGCGGCAAGCACAATTTTTCCAGCCATTTAAAATTTTCAATGCCTGTTACAGATTTGATGAAAGACTGGTCCTCAACCTGATTTTTTTAAGTATTCAAGTCAAAATCTCAATGATGAATGTCTGTGTGTGTTATTGTTATCAAATAAATCGCTAAAAAGAGAAGTCAAATAATTCGTAGAGTTATATTCATGCAAAATTATCTCATATTTGCAGTATTAAGACCCTATTGCGGTGAATTTTTATTCACTTGCCGATTTTAATAATAACCACTCTCATTAACACAAGTTTAATTGCTACTAGGATGGTAAAACGAATTTCAGTCGTCGCAGTGTAGTGGTGAGGAGCATACTCCGTTAGCTTGGTGACTACTTTGCAGAGCTGCCGGCGTGTGGCTGCCGCGGCCATTGTGTCGCCCTCCCCCAGATCGATACTCGTACTTAACTGGTCCCAGGGCTCTCCATAGACACCAGCCTCAAGGCGAACACAGCTAACTTCTCAGCCCAGAGACAGATGGCTCATGTAAAAAACTGTGTATGTCTGTGAAGACTCTCAACTTCTGCAATAATCATTAAAATTGCAAACCGTGGTCGTATGCCAGCTGAACTTCCGGATATAGCCTTTGAAATGCTGTAATGCTGTTCAACCATGTTTTCTGATGAACTGTAGTTAACAAGAAATTCCACACTCAAGTTGAAATTAGGTTAATGCTGTTCGTGAAAAAAGATCGTTTATCAGTAGCTTTCTACCATCATTAGCTCATTGCGCTGCTACGAAGAATTACGTGTAAGTCATTTACGGTGAATTATATTTGCAGCTGTCACGTTGTGTTCATTAAGGAAAATCTAGCCAAAACTAAAATAGTGAGTGTTGCCATTTATCTCCAAATCGTATAATTGGTTTTGCAAATGTGTTCTGTGTAACTGCGCGGAGGAATTTTTGAGATAGAGAGAACGAGTACGTCAGCATAATCCTAGATGACCTCGAGAAACTCCTGAAAACCGCCATTAGAATGGACGACACTTTGTGATGTATGAATAATCATGAGGCCATTATCACTCAGCTTTCCCTAACACTGAAAGGACCGTTCGAAGTTTCTACCGGGGCGCCCCTCCACCGACATATTCCAAGTGTCCGCTAACTGTAGATATGCTTACCCACTTGTTAGTCTGCTACACTTGTTCTTTCAAGCATTAGATCTTTGGTGTCTACTTTCAGGTGTATGGTTCGCCGTGGCTGGTGGCTCGCCAACACCCCAAGTTACCTACTGCCTGTAGCGAATGTACGACAAAAGCGCAGAGTGACATAAGCGCACAACCAAGCGCGATGGGCGGGTGCTGTTACGGTATTCCTGCCCTCGATTACTTGCATTGACTCCGACGTTATACTGCCCACAAGTTACCAGACGCGGCGAAAAGGCGTATTTTGCTCAACTGCAGTTAATACACAAAATTGATAGTGCTTGGAAGTAGATAATAAATATTTATTTTTTCTGAATTGATAAATCAGTCAGTATGGACCTTGGTTACTGGGAACTGAATTGGGGTAATTTGGATAATTATCTTTTCTTGTAATCCTAGCATCACACATTTGTTATAGACATTAGATATAGGCATTGCAAGTGTTGTGGTTGTATTAGATTAGATATGTTCGCATTTATCGCATGTGAAAAGAGTCTCAGGGATATCGGGCAGTCACTAACAAATCAGTAATATTACAAGCTTCTGATTACCGGTTAGTTTCCATCCTATTAGTATACTTAATTTCCAATGTTAACTAATAATGTATAACATCCCATGTTGATTACTACCGGTACATATGAATGCAGTGTCCTGGTACTCTGATGGCTAAATAAGATAATAGTTTAAACAAACAGAAAATCATTCACTATTTTTGTGAATGTAAATAAATTTGTAAACTTTCTCTTCTGCACCCCAAGAACATATAGTATTTTGTCGGCCACCTTTAGTTATGAGATCCTATGAAGAAAATTCTTTCACATACTAAAGTTGATACTGAAGTATAAATTCTGTCTGGATTTGAATCTATCAGGTTTTCGTAGATAACATTTTATTTCCTGCGGTAAGACACAAAATAAAGAAGCTCCAGTGAATTTATGTATTTCGATACAATTGACTAAGACTTTTTGAATATTAAATTTATTCCTATTATTATCCATATTTGTATCAGCATTGAGGGTAAAGTGTACAGGATGTTCCATTACAAAAGATAATAGGGAGAATATGTATTGTGCTGGCATTGTAAGTACATCGTCCGTGGGCTTGTTCCGCAAATAACTCTTAGAGCACATTTTTGTGATTTAAATAACTTTCGTGCTTGTAAAGAGTTTCCCCAGAGTGACGCTACATGCTACATGCTTTTTATAAGAAAAAATCTGTTAAGTGAGAATCTTTTTTCACTCGTAGATTATGTAGGCTATAGTTTCATCCATTGTCGAGGCGTATCTCTTTCAGCTGTCTCAATTACTATCTTCCGAAGGCGGTGATGCATTAGTCCTAATGGGTCAGTATTATATAACAAAAGAAATTGTAAATAGTAAACAAATACAAGCTCCATCTTATTTACGTGGCAGTTTGGATGTTTATCATGTCATCAAATAAGTTCTTCTGTACACAAAGATTTCTGACATAAGTTAACAACATATTCGACGTCAGTCATGATTTCTCAGAATCAGACGCAAATGGGTGGAGGTTAATTCGTATTAATGCAACCGATTATTATTTGCGACAGTTGTGTTGCTTGAAAAAATGTGTCTGTTTACATATATTTAGTTTCTCGAGACATGTACGCTGATTCTAACTGAAAACAGAGTGTTAAATTTGGATGACTAAATAATAATCGCCTGATAGTAAATCACAAGTGCGCGCTTAGCCTTACAGGCTGTCAGG
This sequence comes from Vandiemenella viatica, assembly GCA_031002005.1. NCBI lineage: Eukaryota > Metazoa > Arthropoda > Insecta > Orthoptera > Morabidae > Vandiemenella > Vandiemenella viatica. Next base: position 39,087,401 of record JARYHS010013631.1, on the reverse strand, counting down.
GCTCGAAGGTGCATTTTTTCTGGCTACACTGACCTTCTAGGAAGGTAGGGGATTGTAAAGACTTGTGCGCTTGTGTCACCTGTGCACTTTTAGTCGGACACCGCCTGCAGCTGTTCACCACAACTTGTGCAGTATCTGGCTATCGCTGAACGCCGACAGCCACGTCACCTGTGGCAGCCAGCATCATTGCAGAGCCGAGATCATCCAATGACAATTTGTCGTTGCCTAACAACATTTCTGACCGCCCCCGCGTACGGACGGTAAAGCAACTTAGTTTGTGCCACAGTCTTACCAGAACCAGTTTTTCAAACGCCTAGTAAACACCTCTGACATACTCGTATTTCGTGCTTTCCACTAATTTTTTTTTGCTCTAATCAGTCTCTCGACTGGTTTGATGCAGTCCTTCATCCCCTATCTTCATTTCAACATACACCTTACAACCTGTATCTTAAAATATCTGCTTCATATACTGTCTTCTTTGTCTACCTGTACAGTTCTTTCTTTCGTTTGTTCCCTCCACTAACAAATTAACCAACCCCGCATGTCTTAAAATGTGACCCACGATTCTGACTATTCTTTATATAAGACTCTTTCACAAGATTCTTTTTTCATCCATCATTTCCAAAACAAATTTCCTTTTTTTCTGGTATTCTTAAAGTCTATGCTTCGTTACTATAAACTTCTGGGTTCCAGACATAGTGTTTTAAAACGTTCTTTCCGAGTCTTAGATACTTATTTGAAACTAAAAGATTTCTCTTTTTCATGAGTCCTCTTTTCGCTAATGTTATTCTGCTTTTAACGTCATTCCTGCTTCGGCTATCAGTTTTAATTTTACTTCCAAAGTAGCAGAATTCATATACTTCTTCAAACGCATCCGATCATATTTTTATATTTTATACACTATTACTGCTATGTTCCACTGAGTTATAGAAACATGAGATGCTAAGAATTCGCTATGGAATTATCAATTTCAATCCTGTATGTTCCTTCACATTACTGGCATTCGATCTTATCAAGAAATAAATTTGATTAACTTCGATTTGTTTGAAATGAAATAAATATATCAATATTTGTTTGTTAATTCGTGTGTTTCCAATTTCTAGCATGATAACGTTAACCACCTTCCCTTATGCACCACTATTTGATATGGAAAAATATTAAGATGCACTTGATTGAACTCATTGGTACCTAAAGTATCACATACATTAATTTACTAAGCAGTCATATTTCACGCCGAGATATTAAAATTTATTCCACAGTCAATATTATCGTTAATTAATCCTCTCTACAGTAAATGTTTTATTTGAATACGAAAGCTATGGAATCAATTTTTTATTGTGGAAATAGTATACGTATTTATTGTTGATGGAAACATTTTAATAGTAAAGACCTATATATGGCGTTATCTTCCTGTGCTCTCTAATATCCACGGAAACTGCTTCAGCATTGTAGCCCCGCTGTCCAACCCTCAGACCAGCTCGCCTCGGCGACGAGGGCTATATTGAAAAAGTCTCCAAAGTAGATATGAAGGCGCAAGAGACCGGCATGGTGGTTAGCCGAGTCGAATGGACAGACTGCGGAGAGCTCTGATTAAAGAAACTTAGCCAGAAGAGGAAACACTACGTTAATAATTCACTGATTAAAGGACTGGCGCTAAAATGTGAAACAACAACTTACACGTTCAGTGATTAATCTTAAAAAGTTTGTTGCTGAAAGTAAAAAAAACTACTTTAAAATTTCCCGTTTGGGAAAAAAGGTCTCCGAAAGTCAAAGTTTGTCAGTGAGAAAGGGGGGGGGAGGGTAATCTTATTGCAGTACATGTGTCATGGACTCATTGCAACATGTCCATGACCTTTATGCTTCTGATTATGCTCCTTTAATTAAAAATTCGTATAAATCGAGAAGCTATTTTTTTAAATTTATTGGGGCGTTTACGTAATATTATATTGTTAAAGTTTAATTATATATTTTGAACAGGTAGTTGGATGTTTATTTGTATGAATGTTTTAATTATATTAATTACCATTGAATATTTAGTATCAGCAGTGACTTATTTCGGCTCATTTTCAGACGTTACAAATTGTTACCAATAATTAATTGAGTTGGAGTACTCTAGGAGCAATATGCCTACATACGTGCTTAATAATAATATGCGTTTTTAAGTACCTTGAATTCTTTCAAATTCTGAAAAAAATTTCCCCTCTTGTAGGGTCTTTAAATGATTTGATAGTTATATTAAATAGAATGAGGTAAATTTCTTGGACGAAATTCCACCAGAACAAGCTGGTTTCCGTCCAAAGAGAAGCCGCACTTCCAAGTCTTTTCATTAGACGTCAGTTTCCCGAGACAACTTATAACTTCAGCTATATTTATAGATCTAACAACAGCGTATGACAGTCTTGAGACGAGGATTAATTTTTAAATTTCCCTGTCATTTCATGCCAAAACCTGGCAAACTTTCTTGATGGTATGCTAAAAAACAGAGCATTTCAGACAATTATGGACAGCAACAAAAGCAGAAAAATGTAACTGAACAACGGGCTTCCAAAGGGCTCAGTATTAGCTTTCCTGCTTTTCCGCCCATAAATTGCTGACATGACATAAGAACGTCAATCAAACGATGATTACGCACTAGCTGCGCAGCACGATGGCCGAAACTTTAGGTTTTAACCAATCGACGCGGCTCTACCCGGAGAAGCAAGACAATACTACGCAGCATGAAGTTATGGAGGATATCGAGACTATTCTTACAAATGACTTAATAATCATGGGAATCTACCTTCGCCAGTGGAGGCACCAGCCAAGTGTAAGACGGGGGTTACATGTTTTCATTTTAAGAATCAACTGCCTAACAGAGTGAGTTACCACTTTATTTCAGAGACAAAGTGTTGAATCAGGATACATATCCAAAGTATTTAGGAGTCACTTTGGATAGAACCCTGAGCTTCAAACGTCACATAATAAATACAGCTGTGAAACTCTGTACAGGGAGAAATATCATAAACAAAGTTGTGGGGTGCGTCAGCCTCAACTACACAGTCATCTGCTTTGGGACTCGTTTATTCCGCAGCTGAATTCTGTTACTCTGTATAGCTCAATAGCGCACATGAACAATACATCAATACTGTCCTGAACAATGCGAATGATGTGTGGAACAAGACCAGTGCCTTCTGCTTGCCGATTCTCGGACACACTCCTCCTTCACAGTATCGCAGACATCAAGTGAAGTGTTCTCTAGTTTTTACCTACCCAAAAGAATGTAGAATCGAATAAAGTTAGGACAAGTCATGGCTGAAGTGTGAGCTCGATTTACAAATCGAATGTTGCTTCATCCCCGGAATGTGACTGTGGGACACAACCTCAAACGATCCATAACATAGTCTAGATTGTCCGTTAGAGAGCGTCCATAAACTACGTGGTACGTTCTGGGGGGGGGGGGAGAGGGTAGGGGTTGGCTGGAAAGCTACGCTGGGCTACGTGGAGGGAGGGAGGGAGGGAGGGGGGTTCAGAGGTAGGTCACATAGCTTTCCATTCATATTATTTGTCACAGTTAAAATGAGGTGCAGAACACATAAAAGCATGTGAATATTTATTTCCATCATTTAATTATCTCCGTATGTAATTTACTATAGTCTGATAAGAGAGAATTGAAAAAAAGTCTTCTGGAATCAATAGAGAAAAAAATGCTACGTGAGGAGGGGGGTGTAGAAGCAAAAGCCACGTCGGGCTGCGTGGGGTGGAGGGGGAGTTCACAGGAGACCAAAATAGAGCTGCGTGGCTTATGGACGCTTCTTTATCAGCATACTCAGGAGAATTTAGTAATTTCCTGAATGTGAATGACAGCGAAATCATTTATATTTGTAGTATAGATATAAGTTTCTAACATTCATTTTGTTCTTTTACAATTATTTTGTGTGCTGAATTGTGATTTGTACTTATCCTATCCACAGTCACGTGTATTAGTAATTGGTTTTTCATAAAATTATGTCATTAAATTTTGATTGTCACGGCATAGCTTAGCAATGAGATCTCAATAATGATTAATTGAATTTCTTCAACTGATAACATAAATAACAACAGCATAGCCCAAGAATTACCACCCTTATTAGTAACATAACATTGCACATTTATTAGTTGTCCTGACATGAAATAAATGACGTCAGGCAATTTGTTTTAAATTCAGTAAGAATAAATTCACTATGATTGAGTAACATTGAAACCATAGATAAAATAAAACTCTAAACCACAGGCATTGCGCTCAGGTTTCGGGGGACAAATCTTTTTACTTTAGATGGTAAGTTTTTTAACCAAATCACACGACGTTTTCAGTAAGTAGCTGCTCCTGAAAAATCGTTTTCAGATGCCAGACGCCAGCTGCCTCAGCCTTTGCTCCTTCTGGCCATCCAAACGGCCATAATATAAATATTCGAAGATTCATGTTACTGACAGTATAGCTGTACGGTAGGCTAGGCTGGTTATGTGCCACTGTCAGCACTTCTGCGTGGCAGGAAGTATCCTTCTCAGAATAGAACATGATCGCAAATCATTTTTAAGGATCATTCACGTGGAACTACGAACCACTCGAGGCTCATCTGGGCCTGAACAATGCGAATGATGTGTGGAACAAGACCAGTTACTACAATTCATTTTACACGTGAAAGCGGCCGCGATTCGAACCGCGTACGCCATATTCTCTGAAGCTTCAGGCATTTTCGCCGATGACGTAGGGCAAACGCTTTCCGGACCCGGCTATGGAAACACCATAGTAATATTTAAAATTCTCTAAATTTTCGTATTTATTAACAATCTCGTTAAGACCAGAAATGTTGCGTTTCCTTGTATTTAGCCTAACTAATTCTCTAAGCTGAGTGCCTCATTCGAACAATACACGCAGCGAGTCGTAGAACGAGTCTCTCTATTTTCTTTCTAGTGGTTTTCTGTGAGTAGGCCAGATCCGTTCTTGATTTTATCTCCAGAATTTTTTCGGTATTCCGAATAGAATCTCTGAAAATTGAAAGGCTATTCGAAGTTATTGTTTACTGCTTTTAATGTTACTTGGCTTCTTCGCCACGTATAAGTATTAGTTTCTACAAAGAGCTGAAGGAATCTGAATGTTTCACTTTTTTGTTCACTTTTTTCATGGGAGTCCTTTACTTTAATATTACTTACAGTTTTACTAAATCCTCTGATAACACGACGGATTCAAGATCATCACCTCTTCGTGTAAGAGTATTTTCTTAAAACGGTAAAAGTAACATTACTGAAAATAGATGAATTATTTGAAAATAACTAAAGAAACCTATCAGTTTCATTTATGTCCATTTAAAGATGCAATAAAATGTTTTAGTTTAACTGTGTCATAGAGATGAGGTGTATGATTTCTAAAGAATGGTCAGTAAAAAAATAAATCTTCATATAAATACTTTACTACACATAAAAAATGGTGAATCGTTAGACTAACATCGTTACAAAGCAACACTGAATGTGATATCAAAATAAAACAACAATGAACAGTTCTGATGAGTCAGAACAGAAAGAAAAACATCAAACTGTCTGTAGTTTATGAGTAGACAACAGAACCTTCTGCGGCAAAAGATGAATTTATTTGCAGGATATGTCAAAACATTTATAAAATATATACATTTAAAAAAGGAATAGAAAAATTGTACGGATGAATATATTGTAATGTTACTCACAGTATTCAGTATATAAATCCTCCTTGAGAAATAACTAGGAACAAACTCATGATTATGCTTCGATATTCAATAAAACTTGAAAAATACAAGTTAGACGGTCAACAAGTGAGTGTTGTAATATTTGGACACAGGCTTAGTACCAAAAATAAACATATGCTGTACAGAGTACAGAGATTTTGTTTTTAATAGGGTCTCGGGAAAATTGGTGACTACCGTGAACTATAATTTTGCAAATAACTCCGTCTATAAACTGTTTTGGTGGTTTTTATATTATTTTATTCCCCAGACGCGTTTCGCCCTTGTGGTATAGGGCATCATCAGTGGATTTAAATGTGTTTTTTACATGTGTGTCATTACAATTACAGTTCAAATCGTTATATGTACAAATATGCTCAAACTGTACTTACAGATATAGTGGTAATCCTCATGTGTCTGGTAGTGTTTTATTTGTTAAAGTCCTGAATTCATTTATTATTATTTTTTCCCATAGGTATCGAGCTGTGCATATGTTGGCTTTCCTGAATTGTTAGCAGATGATTTTTATGGTTGTTAATTTTTAAACTTTTTGATGTCTGTCTTTATATTGGTAGGGTGAGTGGTTACGGTCTAATAAATGTTCAGAAAATGTGGAGTAATTTGTACATGTCATTGCTCTGATATGCTCCTTATATCTTATATTGAAATTTCTGGATGTCTGTATTATGTATATAGCTTGGCACTATTGGCACGTTAGTTGGTATATTCCACCTTGTTGGTACATGTTACTTTCAGAGTTGGAGTTCAGATGCGTGTGTAGTGTGTTATTTGTCCTATTAAAACAATAATAAATGAATTCTCAAATTTAACATACAAAACACTATTCATCACTCTAAAAATAAAAATCTCAAAACACGAAAACTAATACAGTCACTCACTTAATAATAGCAAACAATAAGTCAAACACAGAAACAGAGAGATAATTTAATAGAACATATAACACAGATACAACACCAAAAACTAGGTTGGCACTACTGTTAGTACACACACAACTAGGTAAACAAAACAAGCCTGTTTAACACATATGTGTAAATCAGAAAAAAAAATGTTTACTATAGAAACAAGTGCAGCATGGAAACAAGTAGTGAAAAAATGTTCAACTGAAACTTCAATAAACAGTGCTAGAAAGGTGTATGGGGTACTGTTCAAGACATGTGAGGACTACCACTATATCCCTTAATACAGTGTATGGATATATAAAAATTTTAACTGTAGATGGTAATTGTAATAACACACATGTAAGACACATATTTTAATCCACTGATGATGCCCGACACCAGAAGGGTGAAACGCGTCTGCAGAATAAAATAAAAATCACCAAAACAGTTGTTTGTAGATGGAGTTATTTATAAAATTATTGTTCAACAACTGCGGAAATATGACCTTTTACCAGATTAATACTATATACTAGTTGGATATGGGAGCTGTAACCACCCAGGTAGACGAGACGACATCGCCCTCTCTCTCGGCGGACCATGAAACCCAAGAGAGTCATTCATAAACAATTCGAGAGAGAAGTACGATAGGATTTCAAGGACCCTAATTGACAGATAGAATAAAAATGACGATGCAAGGGGGAAAACTGGGGAGTGAACTACCTAAAGTCTGTGATTGATAGCATGGTGGAAATTGTGATGGTGCGAAAAGTAGTATGACGAGCGTGCAGATAGGCAGTGAAAAAATGTTTTTTTAACGAAAGACTACGAGTAATTGGGGATAGCGTATAACGTACAGGTTAACTAAAATGTTTTATTTTCCCAACCACAAGGCCAGTGGTGAGTGGTATCATAGAAGCCATTCCACGACTGGGACACGCCGTCAGCCCGGAGCGAGGAGAGGACATTTTTTCCCACTCTCTGTCGTGAGGAGGTCTACTTGGAGGTATAAAAGCAGATATTCTCTCAGCTTTGTGTAGAGTTTGACGGGAGTTCTATGTCTTAGTCGGACAGTGAGGAGACGGTACGTATCACTGTGTTAGTCTGGTATTTAACCTGACTGGAGCTCTTGGTACAAGTTGTACCATTCGTCGATGCAACCAGCTGATACCCCGTTACTAATAGGAGGATTTTTCCATTTCAAGCCAATGGGTCTACTCCTGTGCTCCTTCACACAGTGATGTTTGTCTACCACAACATCGAACACTGCAAAATGGACTTTACTCAAACTGTAAAGACCCTGTTTTGACCAACGGTCTCATTCTCTAGTTTGTTCTATGAGTGCTCTAAACTGGTATTGTACGAAGATTTTCTTCTATATTTTTAAATAAACGAGTTAATTTTTCTTATTATAAGATTGCAAAATTATACCCTCAGATTAACTCATTTATAGAAATACTAATTTTAATCGTGGACCATCTGTCATCTGTCTGCGAGATGTGTATGATAAATGTATTTTTTGTTTGTAAAGTATCTAATTTATGAGGCGAAAATTGGTGACTATCCCAGCATTCTCCTCGGTGATTGCAGGAAACTGCCTAAAATAGGTCATCGAGACAGCCGGGCTTGGTATTTGAACCTAGGCCTCACTGGCGGTTAATTTAAGAGCTGACAGGTGTTCCAGCACGTTGTACTGTAACTAAACCGGAATGACATACATGCGAACTCCATCATTTGCCTGTTACCATATTATACTACCTCAACCTGAAGATCCTAAAACTTTTACGTTTGTGTAGATTTCAAACTTCCATGGTCTTAATTTCTCCCATCGTAGGCAATTTCCGTCCGCCACTTTCTATTTGAAGTGAATAAATCTCATAAACCAAGAGGTGGCATACTGTCTACTTGTCATCCATTAAACTCATTTCTGCTACTGAGAGACTCACAAACTCTTTTTTTTTTAAAAAAAGACTATTCTCTCGTCAGGGATTGTTACGCCGCAGTGTCTTAGACCCATATCCTTACAGTAATTTCTCAAACTGCCGTGGCCTTGCGCGTGCGTTGTATCTTAGACCATGGAAACTGCAATAATGAATCCTGAATTTCATTTCTTTTGCCCATAGAGCGCTCCATGCTAAACATAATACTCATTTTCAAAACCCGCGCGTACCACCATGGATGTGGCATTACCATCGACTGAGGGATCATTCTGTCTCTTGCTAATATCATTCTTGGCTGTTTAACGTTTGCCAGAACTTAATTTATTGCTTTTTTTAAAATTTTAAAATAAACTTACCATATTCGATCAGATGTATATATAATTTCATGGATATTCAAGTCTTCAATTTCTGCCATAACCATCACATCCTCCACTTCCATATTATGCTCACACACCTATAACACTGGTCTGGTAGTCGATGTGGCATCAACTCTGTTCACAGATAATCCAGTGACCGCTATAAATACAGTATCTACTTTTTAACTGTCTTGTATAGATTGTAATGATTTTCAGTAGAATTAATGGATGTCAGTGAGAGTAATTTTTCCCAGGCCTCACACAGAGACGTAACCCGATTCTTGATACTCAGCTTTAGTCTAGAGGCTAGCAGAGCGTCCCGTGAGAAAGGGCACCTTAACCTTGGCTCTGAAAAACGTCGTGGTAAGGCCTTTTAAGCCAATCCGAAGGCGCACGTGATGCCCGCTCCACCTCACTGGACCGCGCGGAGCGCAGTAGAGTCCAGGCTTCGAGAGGAGTGTTTTGTGAACCATGCAGCATGTAAGATGAGCGTAATTGGCTTTATGACAAGGTAATGTGTTCCAACTCTCTCTCTGCTGGTTGGGAAGGTTACTTTTGACTGATGGTTTGCACTGAGATAGGTACTTAGTGGATACCAGTTACTTTCAAGAAGTATTTCATGTATGTTCCATGTATTCTTCATTTTTTAATTATTAAAGTCAGTCAGCCTTCTAATTGCGCTTATTTATCACATTCACCAATTCCCTACTTACTATATGCTAGTAGGCACGTGATCGCTTCGGTCATAGAATCACATATCTTTGGTAAAACTAACCAGGGAGTGGTTGATCGAAGACGAACCCGCAAGTTCTTGTGGCACTCTACCTTTGGGTCGCTACAGTCTGGCAGCCATTCCTGCATGGAACTGTCTAGTAGCCAATCTATTAAGGTGCTTTATTAGGCACGAAGTTTTTCAAAATTTGTTCACGGCACGACAGAAATTTTTATACCTAGGCCATTACATTATTCTTCACCTTTGGGAAAGATTTTCTTTGTTCCTTTGAAGTCAACCTGGACCCCCGCCAGGTTTAGATTCCATGTGAAAAATGCCTTACATTGCAATGAACAAGACACTAGATATATGCATTACAGAGTAAACGTTTTCTCCCCAATACAATTCGAAATTGTTGCAGAGGGATCTGTGAGACAAACAGTCTAGCATTTATAAAATCAAATCTTTATAAGCCATCTACCGATCTTCCAACAAACCTGTTTGTTCTTTGTCATTCTTCCATTGTGACCTAATCTCTAACATTTCCAATATGCAGACAGTGTCTGAAATCAACAACAGCCTTCCACTAGTAACAATTACTAACCTAGAAATGAATCTATTACGCAGATCCGAAGGTAATGGCTTGAAGATTATTTGAACTGTAGAAATGTAGCAAGTCCTATCATCACTACCTGTTACTACTAAAATAGGATTTTTCAAACTATTAAACTTCAGAAAAAATAAACTGTCAATTAATAAAGTAGCTTAGTTGTGAACAATAGGCATAATTCCTTCCAGTTTGTATTTTTCATCGATTGTCTAAGGGCCCGCTGCTTATGCCTATCTTCAATTGGTTTCAACAGAGCTTCTGAGTACGTGTTATTTGGGAAGTGATCCGTCAAAAAAAAAAACTTATAAGAAACACAATTAGAAGGGGTGATTAACGCTGCCATTAGCGGCCCTCTACTGGACTTATTATAATTCATTATGGAAATGATATTTATTAGCCCGCCATTCACGGGGCTCGAAGGACACATATTCGGTGTCGTTGTCTTAATAGCTTGTGATTTAATCTTTCTTAATTGACCGGCAACTGGCTTCCTGATCAAATGCACCAGGAATTTCCAAAGTGCTTCGTTTGGTCATAGAGCTGTAGTCCCATGACTCACCGAAAAGTAACTTCACACAACTTGGAACTACCGTTTTTAATTTTACGTTGACTCCTCTCTGTAACAGAATTATTTCTCGGTTATACAACAAACTCAAATAGAATTAAAAATTATAAAATTTATGCCCTGTCGGGTCCTTTATATATCTACACGTATCGGTAGCTTTTTTTCATATCCCAAATAAAAAGCTAAAGCAAATGTTCTCAGCCCAGGTAGTTTTAACTAAACGTCACGCGAAATTTATATAATTTTTATTTTCGTTTTAATTACTCATCTGATTAGTTCTAAACAGCTCAACGGAGCGACCACATGTCGCAATATTCTACGACGCTCCTATATACCACGTATGTTTTTTTAAATTTATTTATTTATCACAAATTCCTGTCCAGTTGTTGCAACCAGTCTAAGAAGGAAGGTTTAACACTGATAACATCTTGAGATAGTCCATCGTATTTCCTTAGAGAACATTCCTTAATGATGAGCTCCACCGTCTGGGAAGGAGCTCCGCAGTCATAGAGAGGAGAATCCCGAAGTCCCCATTTATATAGCATGGCGTTGCATTTGGGCGTCACCTGTTCTTAGGTGATTTAGTTTAAGCCACTGGTCTCTCTTCAGATGGAATCCCGAAAGTCCAGTTGTACGATCTTGAATACCTTCGTGTTCCACAGGCGCAGGGTTCCGGCTTTGTCGCCATTTCTCCTTGACATTGAAGTCAGATACATCATGCAATAATAGGTTCTCACTTTATTGCGAGTGGGGAGAGGGGAAGGAGGGTAGGTCGTTAAGGACGCCGTGGATTGGGAAATCCTATCGATGTTCACCATGAAATTTCACCACTCACATGCCGTTTGTTCTTGACGTCTTATCTCTAGAGGTGATATGTCACTAATGACATGAAACCAGGGGACTGGGGTGGATTTTAGTGTGCTCTCAAATAATAGTTCAGATGAACGCCGATTTTTCTAGTATGAGCACTACGTTGCCACACTGGAGCACAGTACTCAGCTGCAGGATAAATCATGGTGAGGACGGTTGTACGTAGTGTGACTGCATCAACTTCCCATGAAGTGCCGACTAACTTGTTCATGATGTTGTTCCGTGTCTCAAGATTCTGATTTCTGTTTTCAAGGTTTTTTGAACGTTAAGAAACGGCTTAAGGTGATGCCAAGTTACTTAAAGTAAAAATTGTGTTTGACTCTTTGTTGGCAAAAGTGAGCTGTTGATGTGCTGTTCAATTACTGAAATGGAATGCGCCTAGAAAAAGTCTCCACGTAGTATGCATTCAACGTTTTTAAGTCATTTGAGAGAATGTTTTCCTCTTCTTCCTGTGTGGCAGTTTGGGTGGCGACAGCTAAATCGTCAGCATAGCAGAATTTGTTGCAGATAGTGTCAGGCATGTCACTTGTGTGTAAAAAATGAAGAGCAATGGGGCGTTGTATTGACCCTTGATTTAGTGCATTTTTTCTGTATGTAACATACTTGTCTTTTGCCCTATGGTAGCTTTCAAATGTTAGTTGGTCATCATGTTCTTCAGTAGTGATGTAAGTTTTCGCAAGGTACATGTTTTTTTTATTTTATTTTTTAAGTTTAACCAGTAGTCCATCCAGCCAAACTGTATATTATGCCACTGTTAGATCGACAAAAGCTACTAATGTCTTTACTCTCTTCTGAAATCCTGCCTCAAAGTATAATGGTACTGCTAAATCTCTTCACAACAGATCCGTTTGAGTTTGAAACCTGCCTGATATGCTGGTGTTATGTTATTTATTATTCTCTGAATTCGGTTGAGGATAGAGTGTTCTAGAAGATTATAGCAAACACCGAGTAGAGCAATGGTTCGATAGCTTGAAGGCTCATCTGCTGATTTCCCTGTTTTGTGAATCGCCAATGTGTGAGACATCTTAAATTCCGGGCGGATGATCCCAATGTCCAGGATATCACTGAAGAAGTTCTTGAGCCATGTTCTTCCATATTTGCCAAGATATCTAATGAATTCTGGCATACTGCCACTTAAATCTGAAACCTTCCTCCGTTTTAACTTTTTGATGGCTTTCTCAACTTCTTCGAATGATTAGTTCGGAGGTTGTTATCCTTATCAATAGTCTCTCTTGCCATCTGTTTCTTCGTGGCGGGATCAATTTGGAGTTTAACAGCTCTTGTTTTGATACGTAATGACATTTCAGTTGATGGTATACACCTCTTTGCATGTGTTTGAGGCCACTGTGATCTGTCAAAGGAGTGAGTGAGTGCAGTACGAAGTGTAGATAACCTCCTCGTTATGTACCCTGGACAACAGATTGCTGATGCAGGGCGGCTGATAATCTGCGCAATAGACGACCGAACTGCATCCCGGATCTCTCACGGTCACACAAAGCAACATCAGAAGATGACACTTAACAACTGACGAGAACGTTTGGACCCAGTGTTCATATTCTCCAAACAAATGCGGAAGGATTAACAAACGATAAATTGACCACTTAACAATTCAAAAAACCACGCATGTAAAAGACTGTTTAACACTTTTCTCAGTTTGACTGTAAACTAAACTAAACTACTGTAACAGGATAGCATGATGAGTTATCATCCTAAATTTATCATGCCACGCCAAATCATAGTGACCAGGTGTTAGTGTTGGTTTTTAGGTTTCAATGAGAATGCCATTAGGAGCAGATTTATTATTTTCTTTAATAAGGAACATATTGCACCTAAATAAAAACAGCATTTCTCAGCTTCTTCTTCATCACCTATGATTTATTAATTTTCTTTAATAAGGAACATATTGCACCTAAATAATAACAGAATTTCTTAGCTTCTTCTTCATCACCTACGATTTATTATTTTTCTTTAATAAGGAACATATTGCGCCTAAATAATAGCAGAATTTCTCAGCTTCTTCTTCATCACCTACGATTTATTATTTTTCTTTAATAATGAACATATTACGCCTAAATAATAACAGAATTTCTGAGCTTCTTCTTCATCACCTATTTTCCCAACATTTTGGGATTGGCTGCCTTCGACGAGTTTTCCTAATCGTTGGCGTGGTCAAATTAGGATTTATGGTTTTACGGCCGCATGTCCGTGCTGACGCCAGGCATTTTACACCACACTGCCAGATTGCAATGAGTACTAACGGAGTACGTGAATTGTTGCGATTTGTCTGTGAGACGTGTAACTATATTCAGCTTGCGATAACTGTATTTTTTGTTTGTGAAATGTGTAGTTTATGAGGTGGCGACGGTGAACCACCAGGGGGACTCACTTTTATGGCTGCGGAAAACCACTGAGAAACCGCAATCAGGACGGGCGGTACGCTGAGGCCTGGACTCGTGCCCGGTCCGTTGTACCTTCCAGAACCAGTGCACGGCGCCTCATTGCAATGAGCCACACTGGCGTCAAAATGAATCTCTCGACATTTACGTAAATGTGTTTAGAAAAAATGTTGAATACACAAATGTGGACTTTATACTTAAACCAAATTTCCACATATCCGTGGTATAGTTTGTAGGGTACTGACTGCTGTAGCAATATTTTTAGGCTGAAAGAATATCATGCTCCGCATTTCTTAACTCTGAGCGCGACTGAGTGGTTCGTCTTTGAGTAATGCAATACGAACCCTAAGTGTCCAGGATGATGTGCAATTAGTGTTGATGCTGTTGGCGAGATACTAGCAATTGGCTCAATAAGGGTAAATTGCTGACGGGTGGCACTTGAAAGTTTACGGAGGGGGTCACACGATGGGCTTCGGAGCAAGGGGGGACAGCAGCCGCAAGTTTTCTGATAACCAACCCGCCCGGCCTTAATAAGGACGCAGATTAAATAACTCCAAGTTTTATGTAAGGAGGGTATCAGAAATTTAATAAGACGGGGACGAGCAGCAAGCGACTAGAAGACTTTTCGTACATTTTATGCGTAATGAGTTCCCAGCTGCCTACCCCACTTATTTGCTGAGACGTTACTTTATTAATAAGAGGTGTTTCATACTGCTTGGCGACGCGTTTGAATTACACGACAGAGGTCGGATTCATGGCGTTTCTGTAGACGTACATCTTCAGAGCTACATAATTTCTTCTACCACGAATTCCTTCTTTCTCCTCTCTGTTTTCTCACGAATTAAAAGTGGTGTTATCACAAATGAAGGTCTTTGAACAAAGTTAATTTTTGAACCATGAATTTTTGATGAAACCTTATAAACATAGTTGACCTTTACTTTTTATTATTCCATTACCTAATAAGCTAACTCTTAAAGGCAAAGTTCATTAAGAAAACCTATTATGATTACAAGGTTTGTAAAGAATTTCTTGTTGAAGACTTGGAAACACCTTGGCATAACATTTAATAGGAAATTTAACTGGGCAGAACACATTAGACAGGTAGCAGAGAAAGGTTTCTAAATTCTCCTCTTGTTGGAGCAAAAGTAGTTGGGTACAGGAAAGGGGAAAACTTGTTTTTAGGTAAATTGCTACAAGAGCGTCCAATTAAATTAAATTAAAGCTAATTTTTGTGATGAAAATGTTCTGTCAACTTTTAATTTGTTAAATTTGTCTCGTGTTAAATAATCCATACAGCTTTAGTGTTGTCTTGTAATCATAATCACAGCTTGCTTATTTTCTGTGCATTTTAAATCTATTTAAACTAAATTACCTTCGTTTCAGTAACTGTTTTGTTAGATCGGCCGATTACAACACGTTTGTTTTCCACAAATTCTGAGAATTTTACACGGCTTTCGGAGCTAAAATATTTCAGAAAGTTAAAATCGTATCTACTGTTTAAAATACACGTACTGCAAATTTATTACAGATTAATGTTTCTCAACCTGTTTCAACCCAAGAACCAGTAAATTGACAAAAAATAATGCTGCGGGCCTCTAACTTATAATGGACCTAATGTCTAACCTATCTTATTAATATCTGGAACATATTGCATTGTACCAATATAACATAATAAATCTAAACGTATGTTTTGTATTCATACTGAAACAAAGTTACGAAAATGAAAGTAAAATATTAAATAATTAATTATATATTGACCAAACTCTTAATACTTAATGAATAATAATGTTACCATACCCTTGCTACACTGTACCAACGACTTACATGCAAAAGAAATAAAAAATAAAAGAGGCCTGGGAACCTTCATTGTTGTTTCATATTACCAACTTTACAACGTACCGCAGTCCCTCTTTGCTGCAACAAGACCCTCAGAAAACGGTCATTTACATTTTCCTTCAACGCTGACTGGAAACGTATTTGGTGATTAGACTATTCCAGGAACAATGCTGTCCTATCCTCATATCCTGAAAATGCCAGATTTTCGTCTGGTCATTGAAATATTTGTGACTTTTAAGCAGTTGTGATGATACTTTATACTCGCTTACAGCCTTATACAGTACGAATACGCTATCTATATTTTTTTTTTAAATTCTGCCTGCCACCACCTGTACTATCTTCACGGATGACAGGTTGAGAAACACTGTTAGTACAGGGCGTTCGCCGGAAAACGCTACCCTCCCAGTCTGTTGCCGTCGGCAACTTGATCGGTCAGTGGAGCCAGCAGTTTCCGCCACACAGCACCGTGAATCACCGCACTGTTTAACACCTCCGCTGCCCCAACAGTGCAGTGACGCAGTATAATGGGACCCTTACATTGTTAAGAACGGTTTCTTTGCATTGTAGCTAGTTTGTGACTTCAGTCTCTTATTAATCAGTGTTGTGAATAAACGTTTCTTTGCGGTTTGGGGCTTCATACTCTTACTAATCTGTACCGTGTTTGAGTGTGAGTAAAATTATGGTACGTTACAGTTTGCAACAAAGAATATTTCTCTACGATACATATGTGAAGAAGAAGTCGTTTAAAAAGTGTCGCAGTAAATTTCGTCGCGAATTTCCTGGCGCTTTACTGCCAGCTAAATCAACAATTCTGCGTCTGGTTAAAAAAGTAAGAGAAACGGGTTCATTTTTTAACAAAAAGAGACTGTCGGTCAACCGTATTCTCACAGAGGAGAAAATTGACGATATCGCTTTTCGACTAGAACAGTCCCCAAAAAATCATTGAGTCAGTTAGGGCAGCGTGTGTCTCGAAATATGTTCAGAAGATGTGAAATGTGCATTACACAAGAGGGTCAACACTTCCAGCATCTTTTATAAAGTAAGCTAATGAATTACGTCACATTTAAATGCTTAGCACATACAAGTTTATGAAGTTTATGAAGCGTAATTATTATGAAATAGTCCGCGGCTGACGGTCGAAGAATGCCGGAAGCTGACCGCTCGCTCGCCGAGCAATTTCTTCCTTGTAGCGCTAACAGTGGGTTGCGTTTCCCGGCGAACGCCCTGTATATCATTGCTAACGAATTGGAGCAGGCAGCTCTCTGGGCAAATCTTCAAGCCTAATGAAATGCGAAATTGGAATGTGATAGTACTATAGTAGTTAATTCTCGAAATAGTGACAGTGTGCTTTAATATTTGTCAATTCAAACTGCTTGTGTAACTTGCAAGTTAGATCCACCGATGGGAATTTAAAAAAAAAATGACTACTAGGTTCTTGGTCTTAATAACGGATGGCAGGAATTATTAAATTTCACACAAATTTCGTGATTATTATTATCAACGAATATTCTTCCCTTATGACGTTGCGTAGATACTTTCAGTACAAGATAGAATGGGTATTGAGGTCGAAAACATTTCGGAGTTCCGTAATGGATGAGAGTACAACTAACAGTCCAGTATATCTACAATACATTAAAAAACATCGTTCAATACGTCCAAAATCAGCCAGAATTATATGATTGTAACGAACCCAGTTAAGATTGTTGGCGAATTATTCTTATTTTCCCACCGAACGCCTCTTAAGACGTGTACTGTGGCAAAAATTCTATTTGCCGTGTTGCTTGTTGATCTAAAGACTAGCGGTTGCCCATGAATCCGTTCACTGTTTTTCATTTTGCTAATGTTTGTTAGGTAACGTCAAGTCTTCAATATAAGGTAGTCCCAAGGACAATTTAACTTCCTTATTTACAGTCAAGGCATAATCAACATTGACGCAAATGCAGTGAGTTCACGGCTCTGAGAAATGCGGTAAATGCTTGCTACAGTCCTTATGAAAGCGTCACAGAACTGATTAGTAGACTAGGTTGGGAGTCTCATGTAGATAGACGACACACGTTTCGTTTAAACTTTTGGTAAACATGCGTACTCCCACTTTCACTTTTGAGTGTAGTGAAATACTTCTTCCACCAACCTATTTGAGTCGGAAGGACAGGAAAGATAAAATTAGAGAAATAAGGTGCCGGACTGATTCTTATATGAATTCTTTTTCCCTCGTACCATTAGGGATTGGAATGCACAGCAAAGAGATTAGCTTTGGTGCTGAGCACCCTCTGCCACCCACAATTTTGTGAATTGCAGAGTATATATGTAGATGTAGAAATGATTGATGATGATGAATGTTGGTTCGAATTCCGAATTCCTTGATTTATGAATAATACGATGATATTGGTACATATCCCGGCAAACAGAAGTACATGGGGACTTCAAAAAGTGATTTAGACATTACTATAAAAGGCCACGTATCTTTTAATTAATGCTGCACTACATTTAAAAGTGACAACGATACGTGACTGATTTTTAGTATAGTCTCTGTAAACAACGGCTGGAACTCTCTAACAATTGTTCGACGAATGAAATACGCTCCTTGGTTATGGAGCCAGACGAGAACCGTTGTGTGAACGTCCTCACCGTACGTCCCTGTTCAAACTGTTGGCACCATTTCACTACCACTGGAGGCGACGTTGCATTTTATCCATATTGTAATGAATTATTAAGTACAGTGTTACTAGAGGCCAAGTGTTCCCACGGTGTGTGTAATATTGGAGGTGCGGCATGCGAAAGGAACAGATACGTGACGGAACAAAGCGTCCAGAATTCCATGTCTGGTGGGTGAATAAAAACATTCTACCTGACTTTGGGATTTCAGTGAATTTATAAGCCCCATAAATAACGAAGGATCGTTTTCTCTTCGGGGCACGGTTCGGAAAAGATCCGTCGAAAACTGGTGCCGGTGAGCGAAAATGTACCTTAATGCCGTTTCCTAGGAAAGAGGCGCTTGTCTGAGAGTGGTGGGAGACGATCCAGCCAATAGAGAAGCTGCCTCAATTTATTACCGTGTTGGTGCTTTTTTTTTCTATGAGCCTATGAGATGCTGGTACTTTGGCGCGGAGTGCTGTAATTCGCCAAAGGCAGGATGACACATCGAAATGCGATGCGTACAGAGTCTCGCTTGGAGCTGAAAAACGGACGAAGAGACACTCTGGTTCGGATCCTCATCTGATACAGCAGGAAGTGACCTTAACCGAGGCCGGAGCACTGGACGAGCCGGGGACTGGGGACACTGCCACCAAGTTGCTCCGGTCGAAAAAGCTGGACGACCTAATGTGGCGCTATTCATGGCTGGGTGCTGACCTGGCCGTTAACAACAGTAAAATATTCGTACACGACGGAAACTAAGGCAATCGTTCCACCCAGTAAATTGACACTGAGATATTGCACTAACTGTTTGTCTTTAAAGACATTCAACGATATGTAATTGTTTATATCAGAATAAAACAATAATATTTCATGCGGTTGGCTAAAAATTAATTACTATTTTGATATTCAAACTTGATAATATTGCTATTGATGAAACAATATGATCCAGAATTTACTTTCCCTAAAAGCAGACGCTACAATATAGAGGCCAAATTTTACATTAAATCTGTAACAAATTCACGCATTTTTCCCAAAGAAATCGAAATGTCCCGCGTACTTCAACTTTGGATTACATTTTCAGTTTCCGTGCAATTTCACGCGCACCCAGTGATGCACCTGTTATCCGTACCCCAGCACAACTGTGTCAGTAGGAAACCCGGAACAGGTACTTTCTTCTGACAATGCGCTACTCTGGATGGGCAAGGGCCTTATACCTTGTCTACTCCGAACTGGCGATTCAAGGTCGTGTTCCCCGCCTCCGCCACATTCCTCATCTCACCTCACCTCACCTTCCTCCTGCCTTCCTACCTCTCTGAGCAGAACGTTGTGTTCAAGTGGACGAGTGGCAAATTTCCTCTTTCATGTAGGGGTAAGGGCAGCGGTGTGGGGAGAGCAGACTGACCTTGAACCGCCTCTGTTAACTGAAGATCATCGAGCCAGGTGCAATTAATGTTTTTATTCACGATTTATGAAATACTTGTATATTTCGAAAGTAATAATAATAAAACGGGCTATAGCATGAGACTACATGTGTAACTTAGTTTTTGTAATATCTGCGTATCTGTTGTTAAATAGATACTAACTTGCAGACTCTCTTATCTTGATGTCTTAGCTTTTCGATGTTACATCAAAATGTAACACATCCTAATTTACTCCTGGGGTGGTCCCAGGAGTAAAATAGGCTGCAGATTGTTCTAGCCATGTACATTTTTTTTTTCTTTTTTTTTTTTTAAATATGAATCGCAGGCGAATATACTTTGTTTAGTCCTGGAAATCGAGACGGCACAATTTTGTAAACTTCCGTCCAGTTGTTTTCACGATCAACGAAAGAGAATTAACGTCTCGCAGTTGAAGTGTTAACAACGATCTATATAAAAAATCTAATGCCTTTGAGGTTTTCCACACTGCTGCTACCGGAAAGACCGACTGACGGCTGGTGGGGGTGTTGCGCTGTACATTAAACGCGGTATTCCTCACTGTGAAGTCCCTCTTCCTCCTCTTCAGCAGGTGGAGGCTGTCGCGGTTAAGGTGAAAACATCCTCAGGCGCTATCACCGTCGTCGCAGCCTACCGACCACCACGCAGAGTGCTTGAAGAAGCAGACATCGCCGCCCTTATCACACTTCCTGGTAAAATCCTGATTGGTGGAGATATGAATGCAAAGTAGGGATGGGCATTTTAAAAAATATATCGATAAATATCGAAACGATATTTACAAATACTATCGATATATCGGGGGAAAAATATCGATATTTCGATATATCGATATTTTTGGCTAAAGGGAGTAATTATCTTAAAAAAATCATAAAATACATCAACATATTTATGAAAATGAAAGACTCTGGTAGAATATACAAACTTTTATTTATTATTTTTTTCAATCAATTAAACCAGTATTCGTCTGATATGGATATCAAAAGGAATTTCTATTTTATGTGTTCCCCCGTCAATCTACTCCTGTTGTTCGGTACAGCTATGTTGACTGCAGAAGCCACTCTTTCTGACGACATAGAAGAAGCTTGACATGTAAGGTATTTCAGCGCGATTTCCGAAAGCACTGGCTTGGAGTGCTGGAAATTCACCCAAAACTTTACTGGGTCTGATTTTCTGTCTATTAATGGTTGGTCCAGATATTGCTTGAGCTCATTAGGAACTGATCCAGGGCTTGGAACGGCTTGCATAACAGTAGTGCTAAGGGATAATAGCTTTTCATGTGTGGACCAAATTGATGTTTTATCTGCGATGTCTTGTGTTGCTGCTGTAGACCTTACTTCTGGAGAAGGTTGTCCTCGTCGTCTAAGTTCCAAGCGAATATCAATACTTATTGAAAAAAATGCATTTGACACACCGTTTGAAGAAATAAAGTGTATACGTTTGAAACGAGGGTCCAAAATGGTAGCTGCTGTAAAGAAGCTATTTATTTCTAAAGCAATTAATTTCTCTTTAATTCTTTGGAGTAAAGTCCCTTTTACCGTGAATCTTAAAGTGGTCGAAGGAGTATCTTGTTCCGTTACTTGTCGAATCAGATTTGTAACAGGAATGGCTAAGCTAGCAGTCACATAATTTGTAAAATTAACCTCTTCAGTGGCTTCTTTGAAAGGACCAAGAAGGACAATAAAGACATGTATTACATTAAGCTGTGAAGTTGCAACCATATCAGGTGTGTTTATTTTTGACTGACTTTTTGTAGCTAAGATTTTAGCAGAGAGTCTGACAACTCGTTCTAACATATTAAAGCAGGAGTTCCATTTGGTGCTAACAGCTTGTGTCAAAGTTGTTAAAATTTAACAGCTCTTTTTAACTTCTGCACCGTTGATGAAGCTGTTATATTTCGACGAATTAACTTTTTAACACCCTTTCAGAAGATTGGATATGTATGTATATTTTTCCTATATACATGTAACGCTTAAATTGGATACTGAATTGCGTACGTAGAAAAAATATCGAATTGGTGCTTAATATCGATACACCAAAAACAATATCGATATATCGAAAATAAAAATATCGGCGATAAATATCGATTATATTTAGAAAAAATATCGATATATCGATACATCGATATATTTTGCCTATCCCTAATGCAAAGCACCAGGATTGGCATAGCAGAACTGCCAATCCGGCTGGTAACCTCTTAAGACGCCTGGCCCACTGCTACAACCTATGTGTATGGGCACCTGAAGAACCAACGCATCATCCTGCAAATGGAAACCGGCCTGATGTTCTTGATATTGTTATAACAAAGGGAATCACAGGTTTTGTTTCGGCAACAACCCTTAACAGACTATCTTCGGACCACTCTCCTGTGCTACTTGAGGTCGACGTTGGGGAGTGGCAGCCAAACAATCAACCAATTCCTGATTACAAGCGGACCGACTTCAACCGGTTTAGGGAAGTCGTAGCGACTAAACTGGAAAGCGGTACAGTGGAAGGAAATGTTGAGGAGGTTCTGAGATTCTTCACCAACACCGTAAATGAAGCTACAAAAGTCGCCACACCACTGGTTCATACACGCATAGAACGTTCCTGCCAGCTTCCACCGCACCTCATTGCGCAGATCAGAAACAAAAATCGGATCGCCAAGGAGTGGAAACTAACGAGGAACCGTGCCACTCGCCGCCTCCTCAATCAACTGCAGCGAGAGCTGAAGGCAGCGTTGGTGGAACACAGAAATCGTGAGTGGTCCGCACGTGTTGCAATGCTGCGACCAAACGATGGCAGCACGTGGAACGAAACTAGGCGACTCACCCGCCGGAGGAAGCCGATACCACCACTCCACGGCGAACGTGGTCTTGTATTTCTACCGGAAGAGAAGGCTAACGCGCTCGCTGACAGTTTTGAGAAAAATTTCCAGCCCGTCGATGACGACGTTGACGACCGCCACATTGTAGCAGTACGTCGCCGACTGCGACGGTATATGTCAGCCAATGATGACTATGACATCATTGCGATTGAGCCGCAGGAGGTAGCTAGCTACATCGCCGGGTTGTATCCGCGAAAGGCACCTGGGCATGACCAAGTGGACAATCGAGCACTCAGAAATCTACCACCAGAAGCCATCAACTACTTGACGCGGCTCTTCAATAAAATCCTGCGAAATCAGACTTTCCCGAGAGCATGGAAGCATGCCATCGTGGTCGGTATTCATAAGGCTGGGAAAGATCCAATCTTTCCCCAGCATTACCGGCCAATCAGCCTGCTACCCGCGCTCAGCAAAGTGTTCGAGCGAATTCTGCTGAAGCGTATTGACACCTATATCCAGGCTGCAGGCGTCATACCCGATCATCAATTTGGGTTCCGTAGAGGGCACTCCACAACGCAGCAGTTGATGCGTGTTATAGAGGCAGCCACAAGGGCCTTCAACGAGAGAAGCTATTGTGGTTTGGTGTTGCTCGATGTCGCCCGTGCATTCGACTCAGTGTGGCATACGGGTCTGCTCTGCAAGTTGTACGAATGGGGCTTGCCTGGACCCTACGTAAAATTGATCCGCAGCTATCTGTCAAGGCGCACATTCTGCGTCAGGGTTGGTGATGCCATGTCAACACGACGGCGCATTCGTGCAGGTGTACCACAGGGTTCAGTGCTGGGACCAGTTCTTGATAACCTGTACACAACCGACATTCCAGCACCTGCGAATGTGAAAACAGGCACGTACGCCGACGATACGGCATTCTTTACATCCAGCCGTAGCAGAGCCATCGCCACGAGACGATTGCAGGAAGCTCTTCAGCAGACGATAGCCTGGGCCAGAAGGTGGCGGATAAGTATAAACCCTGTCAAAACGCAAGCGATTATGCTGACGCGACGCCTAGGACGCCGTAGTGAGCAACTACCTCACCCGCAACTTCAGCTCAGAGGTAAAACCATTCCCTGGGCACCAACTGCTCGTTATCTTGGTGTAACACTTGACTGTAAGCTGACATGGCGAGCTCACATCAAGGACATCAGGCAAAGGGTAAGTGCTCGGCTCCATTCTCTTTACCCTATACTTAACCGGGAAAGTTCGTTGGTACCTCACATAGGAGTTGCCATTTATTGCTCCTTGATTAGGCCGGTAATTGAATATGCTTGCCCCGTCTGGGGGTACGCTGCTAATTGCCACCTGAGAAAGTTGCAGGTGCTGCAAAACAGAACACTGAAGCGGGCACTACATCTGCCCAACCGTTTCCCCACCGTTGCAGTCCATGAGGCGTCGGGAACAGAGAAGCTCATTGACAGGTTCCGGCAACATGCCTATAAATTCTACAGAGCAGCACATCACTCTGCCAATCCACTGGTCAGTTGTCTCGGCGAATATGAAACTGCCGCTGACAAACATAGCAGGCCATTGGTGCTGACGGAGCGCTAAGGACCAACTAATAATACGCCACCAAGACGACCAATCAGAAGTGAAGAGAAGACCACTCAAGAGAAGACTGAGGGAGGAAATGTCTCAGGACAACAACCCCCAACCGACCAGCTTTAATGCTGAGACTGGCGAAGATGAATGAGGTTTTCCACCGAGGCTTGAGCAGTGCGATTTCGCACTGCTACTTGTCATTCGGGAACCAGGGGCAAACCTGGTTCGGCCATCCTGATTGAGGTTTTCCTTGGTTTTCCTCAGTCACTCTAGGCGAATGCTGGGATGGTTCCCTACAAGGCCACGGTCCACCTTCCATCCCCCTTCCCTCCCCGTAGAATAGATGGCTGAAAAGGATCTCCGTGATCCTCCAGCAGCCCGCCTCCCAGCTGAAATAAAAAAAAAAAAAAAAAAAAAAATTGAGGTTTTCCGTGGTTTTCCTCAACCACTCTAGGCGAATGCTGGGATGGTTCCCTACAAGGCCACGGCCGACCTTCCATCCCCCTTCCCTCCCCGTAGAGAAGATTGGCTGAAAAGTCTTCGTGACTCTCCAGCAGCCCGCCTCCCAGCCTTCAGCTGGGAGGAATGAAATGGTAAAAAAAAAAAAAAAAAATCAACTTGTTAATTGTTATCTTGTCTTATTCATCCAGATGACCATATGTAACTATAATCATATTTCATTTGATTCTAATCATTTGTCGTAATGATGATACATTAGTTAAATGTGGGAATTTATTTCGATCAAAGTCAAATAGGTAATGTTAAACTTTTTCTGTTCCTCTCAGTTTCGCTGTATAATAATAATATTAACCAACTACATACAACAAACTTTTTCCCTTTATACATTCGCCTGTCCGTTTTTTTGTTTTATTTATATATTTATTTTATCAGGGCTATTCAGTCATTGCTACGTGTCCAGAAAACGCCCAAAGCTATAATGATTTTCAGCGAATATAAAAAGAAGTATATAAAATGCAGGCGTTTATGGTTTCAGTAAACGGGAAACTATTCCCTGCTAAATAAAATCATACCGATTAAGAGACCGCAGTGGCGTCAAGGGCCTCACCTGCAGCGAGCAACAAGTCGGCAGGAGAGCGGGGCGTCAGCGAAACATCAACGTCGCAGTGCTTCGGAGCAGCAAGCAAGCAAGAACAGAATGCAGCCGACCAATGTGCTTCATACCCAGCCTGCTACAAGTCGGCAGGAGAGCGGGGCTCCGGGGTCACATCACCATCACAACTCGACAGTCAACACCAGCCTACGTAGAAGAAGCA
Organism: Vandiemenella viatica; assembly: GCA_031002005.1. Taxonomy (NCBI): domain Eukaryota; kingdom Metazoa; phylum Arthropoda; class Insecta; order Orthoptera; family Morabidae; genus Vandiemenella; species Vandiemenella viatica. The sequence continues at coordinate 39,061,763 of JARYHS010013631.1, read as the reverse complement.
GGAACACACTGGAAAACAACAAAGATAGCCAGACGACCTCCGAAGGAAATTGCAGACTCAACTGGGATAGTCACGTCGCGGACCATCGAGAGGAGAGACTGGATGTCCATATCAATCTACTCGTACAACTTGTAAATCACCTATCATCGCAAGGAGGCATGCGTCCAAGCGCGAAGCTGCCTTAGTTGCATTCAAGATGCCGTGAAGACGGTACGCCACCCAAATGAAGACATCGATTAGAAGCCATAATGAGAAGACACATCCACAGAAATGCTATACCCATCGTAATGAACTTGGAGTAAATGTCGAAAGACAATAAACTCCACCATACCTACAGAACGTGGTGATGTAACGGATAGCGTTCTAGCCACACATTCGGGAGGACGGCCGCGGCGGTTCGAATCCCCGTCCGGGCATCCAGATTTGGGTTTTCCATGGTTTCCCAAATCACTCCAGGCAAATGAAGGGATACTTCCTTCAAAGGCCATGGCCGAATTCCTTCCCCTTCCTTGCTCCCCCCCCCCCATCCTTTCCCGTCTCTAAAGACCTCGCTGTTAGAGAGACGTTAAGCAGATAAAAAAAAAAAAAAATCCACCATACCCTGCTCAAAGGAGCAGTTAATGGCTCTCTGCTGCTCGTCACACCAGTTTCGTTGTTGACCGCAATCGTTACAAATGTTCTTAGTTGTTTCGAAGTAGTCTATGTCAAGGCACATTTATAATTATTCGTGAATAAGGGCCGAAATAAATAAATTTGGATCTTATCTGAGCAAATTTATTGTTGATTAATTAACATCAGTCTATGTTTTATAGTTCTACACGGAGACTGGTCCAGCCATCCAGGTGGTTTTCGTAAATTTTTCGTGGAGAATGCCGGGATGGTACCTTCTTAAAAACTTGTCAGAATTCCTTTCCGATCCTTACTCACAAACAATCTAAATCTAATGACATCGAATTCGACGAGCCATAAAGCTAAACCGAGCGTGGTGGGTGAGTAGTAACTATCAGACCTCGCATTCGGGAGGACGCGGGTTCGAATCCCCGTGCGGGCATCCAGACTTGGGTTTTACATGTTTTCCCCAAATCACTCCTGGCGAATGCCGGGACGCTCGCTTGAAAAGGCCGTGGCCGAATTCCTTCCTGTTTCTTTTCCCCAGTCCTTTCCCGACTCGACGTCGACAAGGTACAAGCAAAAAGCATAAAGTTAAAAATTTACGTGTCCATTATGAGATAAGTGGACGAAAAATTTTATAGTATTAAATCCATGTTTATATGGTAAAAAATTGTCGGCATGGCTTTCATGTTATAAAGATTTCACTTAAAATTGAAATCGGCAACAGTTAATGAATCCAAAGAAACAGTAAATGTCATTAGGACTAGTTGACGGATATAAACGTTATAATCGACTGTTATTACTCACGAATTAGTTACAGACTTCGTATAAATTTGTGGTAGTTTAGCGGAAATATTACAACCATAAAATAATAGGAAGTGGGAAACTGGAATAAAGTGCCTTCAAGTAAGAATATAAATCACAAATTTTCAGTTGCAGCTAAATAGACGCTTTCAGCAGATATTACATTTTATCTGAAAAAAAAAAAGACTCAAACATATTCCGAAACAAACGCGTAAATACCACGTTCAAAATAAAATTCTCTTCAGTGCACAATAGAAATATCAGTTGAAATCTCAAAACTAAAACTATTTACAATTGATTTGATATACCGGATATGTCAAAGATTGATAAACGTATCTTAAATACGCTTTGCATCGCACATTTACAGAATAGACATGGTTTTTAGTTGAGTTTTCGGTTGCTCAAATTTAATATCGCAAATTATACAAGGCCGATTTTGTTCCTTCGAATATCTTTGTATTATTATAATTACTAGGTGAAACAATAAGAAAAGATATGTTTTGTCAGTGGTTTCCGTTTTGTTTCCCTGTACTGCATTATATCTATTTAAATGGCATTTACATTGAAGCTGATTTTAATTAAAATTAAATTATTCTTAAAACATATATTAGTGTCAACAAACAGTTGTACGTACAACGACAGCTGCGGCGATGAGAAATAAGTGAATTCCAGAAAATTATTTCTTATTACCGTTTCAAACAATAAGTCACTTTCCAT
>JARYHS010013631.1:39001825-39058630 GCA_031002005.1 Vandiemenella viatica | reverse complement strand
AATTCTGCTATGCTGACGTCTTAGCTGTCGCCATCCAACTGCCACACAAGAGGAAGGGGAAAACATTCTCTCAAATGACTTAAAAACATTGAATGCATACTAAGTGGAGACTTTGCTAGGCGCATTCCATTTCAGTATTTTTTTTTTTTTTTTTTTTTTTTTATTGGCATTTGGAAAAAACCATACAGCCAGCAAATTACATTTATCTTTGGTTGATTAAAGAAATGAATTTACAGATTGAATGTGCTCCTTCTCCAGCTCTGTCTTACCATTAGCAGCATAAAGTATATACAATATATGACACATACAATTGGACATGTGTGGAGCACACCATACATAAAATACGTAAAATATACAATATGTACAACATACAATTTAAAAGAATATACAGGTTTTAGGGAACAATAAATAGAATATACAATATGTGCATATAGAATTTAATCTACAATGTTGAACATGCTAATATACATGTTCTGGTGAGACCTGTTTGTTTTATGTCGGCTACGTTAGAGGACAAGTGCCGTAGTTGACTCAGGCGGGTTGCCGAGATCATAGCCACAATTTGTATCCTTATATTATGGGAGTTGTTTAAGATTGGTTCCATGTCGCGCTATATCTTGATATGGTTTTCTTCAAGAAATTGGGTTATGGCGTGATAGATAGCAACGTCTTCCAAGGCCAGGAGGTGGGTTACATTTAAGGGTAACTGTAGTCCTAATTCCACTAGTTCTTGTATAAGTTCGGAGCACTTCTGCCATTTCTCCTTGCAGGCAAATAGAAGGTGGTTTGGCTCGCATTCGCTGACTCCATCGCAGGTGCAACTTGGTGTTTCCCTTAAGTTGATGCGATGCAGGTGTTTGGGGAAGAGCCCATGATTAAATTTCAGTCTTGCAATGGTGGTTATCATTTTCCTGGATGTGTATTTTTTTTCGTGCCACTGTGCCTTAGGAATGGTCGGGTGGATGGTGCCGTAGTGTCTTCCTTTTATTTTTATAGAATCTTGCCACGATGTATCCCACATTAGTTTGGCTTTGTTTCGTATACTCGCAAGGAGATCAGTTGCTTTAATGTGTGGGAATATTGTGCCATCTGTGGTTGCCCGCTTTGCTAGCTGATCCGCTCTCTCATTTCCTTTGATCCCCGTGTGTGCTCTAATCCACATGAAAATGATTCGTTTTCCACTATCTTCTAACTCCGTGACCGTCTCGAGAATATTGTGAGTTAGGTGACATCTCCATGCGTTACTGTTCAGGTGCTGCAGGGATTCCAGGACACTCCTAGAGTCGGATAATATGATTACTGTTTTGAAGGTGGTGTTCTTTGCATATTCTAGGCCTTTAAGGATCGCAACCATTTCAGCAGTGAATATCGATGCCTCACTGTGGAGTTTATAGCTTGCCTGAATTCGCGCATTCATATCCACAAAGGCACATCCTACCGTGCTACCGATCTTTGAGCCGTCGGTATAAATGTGGACACTATCTTTGTATTGTGCAAGATTTTCAGACAGGAGGATTATGTTCCTAGCCGTGCTTTCGGTAAATGGTATATTCAACCTTGCTTCGATTCTTGTCAAGGTTGTTTTATATGGGTATTCGAAGCAGGGCATTTGTCCTGAGAGAATATTAGCGGCTGATGTTGAATTAGGTCCTTGTAAGACATGAGGAATGATGGAGTTTTTTCTTCGCCAGTAGCTATCGATGGTGGTTCTTCTCACCAGTGTCTCCAGTGCCTCCATTAATGGGCTATTTACGAATTGCATAGTCTTTAACACAAATTTACTACTTAAGTAATATCGGCGGATATTCAGTGGTGGTTCCATGGCCTCTACCAAGAGAGCGTTAGTGGGGGTAGAGTGCATTGCGCCGAAGCATATGCGTAATGCCTTGAATTGTAGTTTGTCTATTTGGTAAAGGAGGCTATCAGCTGCAGAGCTATAGCAGAGGCATCCGTAGTCGATTTTGGATCGCACTAGGGCTCTGTAGAGAATCATGAGCGTTTTCGGATCTGCACCCCACCAGTAGCCACTTGTTGCCCGCAGCAGGTTGATTGCTTTCTCACATTTGTTAGTTAAATGTTTTATGTGTGGTCCCCAATTCAGTTTGTGGTCTATCTGCATCCCCAAGTATTTGATTACCTTTTTGTTAGGAAATGTATATGGTCCAAGTTGTACAGATGTCATTTGTTGTATTCTGTGCCTTGTGTGTATCATAACCGATGATTTTCCTGGTGAGATTGTCATCCCGTTCTCCTGTAACCATATCTTTAGCCGTTCCATTGTTATGCTGAGCAGGTTTATGCATTCCATCAGAGTTTCGCCTTCTGCGTAGAGGCATATGTCATCAGCATATTGCAGTATATATACTCCCCTCGGTAGTATTTTGGCAAGGTCACTTGTATATATATTAAAGAGGATAGGTGATAATATTGATCCTTGTGGAAGTCCCTGGCTTGTGTGTCGCGGTCCTATTGTAGCGCCTTTATATTTTATGACAAGTATTCTGTTTTCCAGCAGTGAGATGAGATTGTGAGTAAAGACTGCGGAGAAGTTCATCTTTTGCATCTTTTCCCCTAGTAGGTTGAGGTTGACATTGTCGTATGCACTGTTTATATCAGTGTAGAGGGTCATCAGGTAACGGTTTTTGCTTAGGCTGGAGTGGATGTCGGTGGTAAGCCTTATTAGGAGGTCATTGGTGCCTCTTCCTCGTCTGAACGCCCACTGGTGGTCTGGTAGAAGGCTATTATGTTCGACAAACCACTCGATCCTGTTTTTCACCATCCTCTCTAGTAGTTTGTACGGGCATGGCAGTAGTGCAATCGGTCTGTAGGCTGCAGTTGTATTCGGGTTCTTCCCCGGCTTCAGGATCGGAATTATTCTTGAGGTTTTTAATCCCGCGATCTGTATTCTTTTGTTCCAGACATTGTTTAAGATTTTTAAAGTCTTTCTTTTCCTCGTGGTGGTAAGTGTTCAATCATTCCATAGTGGACGTTGTCCGTTCCTGGTGCCGTGTTGTTCGACTTCTTGGACGCTTTTGCAAATTCCTCCATATTAAAAGGTCTTGACATCGAATCTCCAAATTGGTCTTCGGGTGGGGGATTGCGGTTTGGGTTCACGGAAGGAGGTGCAAGGGTTGTTAGTATGTCCTCTAGCATTTCCGTGGTTATGCTAGGTGATACATACATATTGTCAACTGATTGTCTGTATTTTTTCACTTTTGTCCAAATGGTAGTAATAGGTGTGTTTCTATTGATTGATTCACAATATTTTTTCCACCCAGCACTCTTCTTTTGCTTTAATGTTCTTTTCGTTCTAGCTTGTACTTTGTTGAGTTCTATGAAGTTTTCCATGTTACTGCACCTGCGGTATATTCGAAGCGCATCACTTCTTTCTTGGATGGCCTTGTCGCATTCTTCGTCCCACCATGGAGGCTGGTTCCTAGACGTGTAGGTTTTCTGCTTTTTCTTTGGTATGCTTTGTTTAGCTGCAAGATTGATAATTCGGATAAGGTTGCCATAATCTTCCTCTGTCTCACCAGTCTCTTCCGACCTCCGTAGATGTATTCCTGCGCTATTTGCGTATGTGCCCCAATTTGCCTCGTTAATATTCCAGTTATAATCTGGTGTAGCCTGAGGTTTTCTATTGTTTTGTTTTAAGTTGATGGTAATCAAAATCGGATAGTGGTCTGATCCCAGAGGCTCATGGATCACTTTGTGCTCGATCAACGCTGCGATGTTCGTAGACGCTAGCGCGATGTCTACTACTGATTTCCGTTCTTGTGGGTTGCTAATTCTTGTAACTGTACCGTCATTGAGTATCACTAAGTTTTGTTCTTCCATTACGTCTAGCATGATACGGCCAAGTCGGTTTGTTTTTTCGCACCCCCAAGCACTATTGTGGGCGTTGAAGTCACCAGTAATGATAAATGGGTCAGTTATTTGCTGTAGCAACCTTACAATTTGGGGTTTGGTTAGGGTTACATTGGGGGGGCTGTATACTGTCACTATTGTTAGCCTGGTGTTGTTAATTCTTACGGACATAGCACAGGCCTCAATTGGTAGTCCTGTGACGTCTAATTGCAGTGCGTCATGTGACATGCTCTGTCGGACCAAGATGGCTGTTCCTCCATAGCCGTCGTCGCGGTCGCATCGGATGATGCTGTAGCCATTGATTCTAATGGTGTCTGGTGGTTTTAGCCATGTTTCCGCAACTGTGGCGATGTCCACGTCATATGCTCTTAATGCCTGTTCAAAGCTCTCCTTGTTAGATCTTAATGAGCGTGCGTTCCATTGCAGCATTTTGGTTAAACGTCCTTGGGCCATAATTACTTTAGTTATTGGGTACATTGTTCGGAGGCCTTCATAATCTGCTGAAGTGAGTTCATTACTTGTGTTGGGTCCACCGTGCCGTTAGTTCTGATCATCTCAATAATGGATATAATTAAACTCATCAGCCTTTCTATAATTGGGGTTTCGGTGGTTGTAGGCTGGTTTCCGCTGACTGTTGGTGATTTTGTAGAGTTTCTGTCATTCTCTGTGGGTGTGGCGGGTAAGGATTGTGAGTTATTGGTTGGCTTGGCCCGTTGCTTCTCCACATTAAGTTTTGGGGAATCCTAACTTGATTGCCTGTTGTGTTTAGCTTTACTGTGCTGGTATTTGGCTGTGTTTGTTTGAAATGGTAGTACTGTACTGGTTCCGCTAGGTGCACGGGTCGTTGTGGGTAAGATTGAGATACTGGATATGTCTCTTCACGGAGAGTTGGACATGAGCTGTGATTAATTGGAGTATATGGTATAGTGGTTAACGGCGGGAATTCGGTGGGGCTGTTAACCTGGGGGCTAGGATTAGTTGCTATTCGGGCATAGTGTCTGTTTTCGAATGTAGCTACCGCTTCGCTGTAGCTGACGTTATTGTATACCATATGCTGCTTGATCGCTTTTGCTCTCTGGAAAATGGGACATGAGCGGTCGGTTGCCAAGTGTTGCCCTGAGCAATTTGCGCAGAGTTGTGGAGCTGTCTTGGGGCATGAGTCGGCATTGTGTTCTATTGTGCAGAAACTGCATCGAACCTTACTGCGGCATTGGTTACTGCCATGTCCAAAGCGTAAACATTTAAAGCACTGAATGACGGCGGGGATGTAGGGTTCAACTCTGCATCTTACACCGTGGATGCACACAAATTGAGGGAGAAGTTGTGATCTAAAGGTTAGAACGCATACCGGTAGTGGAATTACTTCTTGCTGCCCTAGTTTAACAACTTTTTTTGTGAATCGCCTAATATTTAGTACTGGGAACTCACACTCTATTACTGAGAGGATTTCGGTGTCACTAAGTGAAGTATCGACATTTCTCACCACACCCTGTTTTTGAATCATAGATTTTGGGATATACGCCTCCAAGTTATTTCTGATGAAGACTTCAGATTTTACAAGATTGTTTGCCGAGTCTCTATTGCTAGATTCTATCTTAATTCTATTCCGACCGCAGCTTGAGATGTTTACTAGGTTGTTTGATGTCATGAAACCCTGCTCCCTCAGTAGTTTTCCTATCGACATCGGGTGGATACGCCCAACGTTCTTGTCTTTTCCTTCAACTATTACTACATACGGTCCACTGTCACTTGGTTCATACCTGTTGTTCTCTGAGCACTGCTGTGGAATCTGCAGGTTGTTGACAGCAGTGTGTGCCGGTGCCAGTGACGCTGTCGTGATGTGTGAGGCTGCTGGGCTCTGCTGTAGACACTGCGGGTTGTTGGCGGTAGATAGTGCCGGTGCCTGTGGCGGTGCCATGCTGTATGAGGCTGCTGGGCTCTGCTGTGGACGCTGCGAGTTGTTGACAATAGTGAGTTCTGATTCCAGTGGCAGTGCCATGCTTTGAAAGTCTGCTAGGCTCTGCGATCTTATGCCGTCTGACGACAGTCGTGCGATTTTCTCTGTCGCGCGCGTGGAACTTCTTCTGTCTCCTTCTTCCGGTACCTTGCGTTTGGTGGACTTAACACTCGAGAGTTGGTGGCCGCACATGGGGTCGTCTGTCTCCGGTTCAGGTAGGTTAGGTGTGGTGTTGGCTGGGTTGGTTCTTCTGTTGGTTGGCTGGTAATCGTATTCAGTGCTGTTGATATTACCATACTTGTTGAAGGCTGAATGAGATTTGTCTCTCTAGTTGAGGTATCCTCTATGTTGTGAGTACCTCCTTCACCGTATAATCCTCCAAACATCGTCGGCGCTATTCGCTCTGATAAAGTTTAGAGATGATTACGGTGGTTAACAGATTAGGTGGATGTCAAGCGTCGATGATTTCAGTTCAACAAGTATCTTATGTTTCGCTTTTGACTAAATACTGGTTATTCACTGTACCCTTGACTGGAAAAACTGTAACTTCCTGGTCCGTTTATAACACAACAACTGTACTAAGCCGCTTCGCGCGCACAAGGAAGTTTCTCCTCCGAAGGTTGCGACTCGACTGCCATTTCAGTAATTGAACAGCACATCAACAGCTCACTTTTGCCAACAAAGAGTCAAACAAAATTTTTACTTTAAGTAACTTGGCATCACCTTAAGCCGTTTCTTAACGTTCAAAAAACCTTGAAAACAGAAATCAGAATCTTGAGACACGGAACAACATCATGAACAAGTTAGTCGGCACTTCATGGGAAGCTGATGCAGTCACACTACGTACAACCGTCCTCACCATGATTTACTCTGCAGCTGAGTTCTGAGCTCCAGTGTGGCAACGTAGTGCTCATACTAGAAAAATCGGCGTTCATCTGAACTATTATTTGAGAGCACACTAAAATCCACCCCCCTCCCCTGGTTTCATGTCATTAGTGACATATCACCTCTAGAGATAAGACGTCAAGAACAAACGGCATGTGAGTGGTGAAATTTCATGGTGAACATCGATAGGATTTCCCAGTCCACGGCGTCCTTAACGACCTACCCTCCTTCCCCTCTCCCCACTCGCAATAAAGTGAGAACCCATTATTGCATGATGTATCTGACTTCAATGTCAAGGAGAAATGGCGACAAAACTGGAACCCTGCGCCTGTGAAACACGAAGGTATTCAAGATCGTACAACTGGACTTTCGGGATTCCATCTGAAGAGAGACCAGTGGCTTAAACTAAATCACCTAAGAACAGGTGACGCCCAAATGCAACGCCATGCTATAGAAATGGGGACTTCGGGATTCTCCTCTCTATGACTGCGGAGCTCCTTCCCAGACGGTGGAGCACATCATTAAGGAATGTTCTCTAAGGAAATACGATGGACTATTCCAAGATGTTATCAGTGTTAAACCTTCCTTCTTAGACCGGTTGCAACAACCTGGACAGGAATTTGTGATAAATAAATAAATTTAAAAACATACGTGGTATATGGGAGCGTCGTAGAATATTGCGACATGTGGTTGCTCCGTTGAGCTGTTTAGAACTAATCAGATGAGTAATTAAAACGAAAATAAAAATTATATAAATTTCGCGTGACGTTTAGTTAAAACTACCTGGCTGAGAACATTTGCTTTAGCTTTTTATTTGGGATGTGAAAAAAAGCTACCGATACGTGTAGATATATAAAGGACCCGACAGGTGCATAAATTTTATAATTTTTTATTCCATTTGAGTTTGTTGTATAAACGAGAAATAATTCTGTTACAGAAAGGAGTCAACGTAAAATTAAAAACGGTAGTTCCAAGTTCTGTGAAGTTACTTCTCGGTGAGTCATGGGACTACTGCTCTATGACCAAACGAATACTTTGGAAATTCCTTGTGCATTTGATCAGGAAGCCAGTTGCCGGTCAATTAAGAAAGATTAAATCACAATCTATTAAGACGACGACGCCGAATATGCGTCCTTCGAGCCCCGTGAATGGCGGGCTAATAAATATCATTTCCATAATGAATTATAATAAGTCCAGTAGAGGGCCGCTAATGGCAGCGTTACTCACCCCTTCTAAATGTGTTTTTATAATTTTTTTTGACGGATCACTTCCCAAATAACACGTTCTCAGAAGCTCTGTTGAAACCAATTGAAGATAGGCATAAGCAGCGGGCCCTTAGACAATCGATGAAAAATACAAACTGGAAGGAATTATGCCTATTGTTCACAACTAAGCTTCATTATTAATTGGAGAGTTATTTTTTCTGAAGTTTAATAGTTTGAAAACCCTATTTTAGTAGTAACAAGTAGTGATGATAGGAGTTGCTACATTTCTGCATTTCAAATAATCTTCAAGCCATTATCTTCGGATCTGGGTAATAGATTCATTTCTAGGTTAGTAATTGTTACTAGTGGAAGGCTGTTGTTGATTTCAGACACTGTCTGCATATTGGAAATGTTAGAGATTAGGTGACAATGGAAGAATGACAAAGAACAAACAGGTTTGTTGGAAGATCGGTAGATTTGATTTTATAAGTGCTAGCTAGACTGTTTGTCTCACAGATCCCTCTGCAACAATTTCGAATTGTATTGGGGAGAAAACGTTTACTCTGTAATGCATATATCTAGTGTCTTGTTCATTGCAATGTAAGGCAGTTTTCATAAGCAGCGTATCTCGTCTTTATCGTGGCTTCCATAATCTTATAGGGTAAACGGAAACACACATTTCATATGGAATCTAAACCTGGCGGGGGTCCAGGTTGACTTCAAAGGAACAAAGAAAATCTTTTCCAAAGGTGAAGAATAATGTAATGGCCTAGGTATAAAAATTTCTGTCGTGCCGTGAACAAATTTTGAAAAACTTCGTGCCTAATAAAGCACCTTAATAGATTGGCTACTAGACAGTTCCATGCAGGAATGGCTGCCAGACTGTAGCGACCCAAAGGTAGAGTGCCACAAGAACTTGCGGGTTCGTCTTCGATCAACCACTCCCTGGTTAGTTTTACCAAAGATATGTGATTCTATGACCGAAGCGATCACGTGCCTACTAGCATATAGTAAGTAGGGAATTGGTGAATGTGATAAATAAGCGCAATTAGAAGGCTGACTGACTTTAATAATTGAAAAATGAAGAATACATGGGAACATACATGAAATACTTCTTGAAAGTAACTGGTATCCACTAAGTACCTATCTCAGTGCAAACCATCAGTCAAAAGTAACCTTCCCAGCCAGCAGAGAGAGTTGGAACACATTACCTTGTCATAAAGCCAATTACGCTCACTCTGGTGATCTTACATGCTGCATGGTTCACAAAACACTCCTCTCGAGCCTGGACTCTACTGCGCTCCGCGCGGTCCAGTGAGGTGGAGGGGGCATCACGTGCGCCTTCGGATTGGCTGAAAAGGCCTTACCATGACGTTTTTCAGAGCCAAGGTTAAGGTGCCCTTTCTCACGGGACGCTCTCGCTAGCCTCTAGACTAAAGCTGAGTATCAAGAATCGGGTTACGTCTCTGTGTGAGGCCTGGGAAAAATTACTCTCACTGACATCCATTAATTCTACTGAAAATTATTACAATCTATACAAGACAGTTAAAAAGTAGATACTGTATTTATAGCGGTCACTGGATTATCTGTGAACAGAGTTGATGCCACATCGACTACCAGACCAGTGTTATAGGTGTGTGAGCATAATATGGAAGTGGAGGATGTGATGGTTATGGCAGAAATTGAAGACTTGAATATCCATGAAATTATATATACATCTGATCGAATATGGTAAGTTTATTTTAAAAAAGAAAAAAAAAGCAATAAATTAAGTTCTGGCAAACGTTAAACAGCCAAGAATGATATTAGAAAGAGACAGAATGATCCCTCAGTCGGTGGTAATGCCACATCCATGGTGGTACGCGCGGGTTTTGAAAATGAGTATTATGTTTAGCATGGAGCGCTCTATGGGCAAAAGAAATGAAATTCAGGATTCATTATTGCGGTTTCCATGGTCTAAGATACAACGCACGCGCAAGGCCACGGCAGTTTGAGAAATTACTGTAAGGATATGGGTCTAAGACACTGCGGCGTAACAATCCCTGACGAGAGAATAGTCTTTTTCTTTCAAAAAAAAAAAAAAAAAAAAAAAAAAAAAAAAAAAAAAAAAAAAAGAGTTTGTGAGTCTCTCAGTAGCAGAAATGAGTTTAATGGATGACAAGTAGACAGTATGCCACCTCTTGGTTTATGAGATTTATTCACTTCAAATAGAAAGTGGCGGACGGAAATTGCCTACGATGGGAGAAATTAAGACCATGGAAGTTTGAAATCTACACAAACGTAAAAGTTTTTAGGTCTTCAGGTTGAGGTAGTATAATATGGTAACAGGCAAATGATGGAGTTCGCCTGTATGTCATTCCGGTTTAGTTACAGTACAACGTGCTGGAACACCTGTCAGCTCTTAAATTAACCGCCAGTGAGGCCTAGGTTCAAATACCAAGCCCGGCTGTCTCGATGGCCTATTTTAGGCAGTTTCCTGCAATCACCGAGGAGAATGCTGGGATAGTCACAAATTTTCGCCTCATAAATTACATACTTTACAAACAAAAAATACATTTATCATACACATCTCGCAGACAGATGACAGATGGTCCACGATTAAAATTAGTATTTCTATAAATGAGTTAATCTGAGGGTATAATTTTGCAATCTTATAATAAGAAAAATTGACTCGTATATTGAAAAATATAGAAGAAAATCTTCGTACAATACCAGTTTAGAGCAATCATAGAACAAACTAGAGAATGAGACCGTTGGTCAAAACAGGGTCTTTACAGTTTGAGTTAAGTCCATTTTGCAGTGTTCGATGTTGTTGTAGACAAACATCACTGTGTGATAGGAGACAGGAGTAGACCCATTGGCTGGAAATGGAAAAATCGTCCTATTAGTAACGGCGTATCAGCTGGTTGCATCGACGAATGGTACAACTTGTACCAAGAGCTCCAGTCAGGTTAAATACCAGACTAACACAGTGATACGTACCGTCTCCTCACTGTCCGACTAAGACATAGAACTCCCGTCAAACTCTACACAAAGCTGAGAGTATCTGCTTTTAGTACCTCCAAGTAGACCTCCTCACGACAGAGAGTGGGAAAAAATGTCCTCTCCTCGCTCCGGGCTGACGGCGTGTCCCAGGCGTGAAATGGCTTCTATCATACCACTCACCACTGGCCTTGTGGTTGGGAAAATAAAACATTTTAGTTAACCTGTACGTTATTCGCTATCCCCAATTACTCGTAGTCTTTCGTTCAAATAAAAAAAAAAAAAAAAAAAACACTTTTTCACTGCCTATCTGCACGCTCGTCATACTACTTTTCGCACCATCACAATTTCCACCATGCTATCAATCACAGACTTTAGGTAGTTCACTCCCCAGTTTTCCCACTTGCATCGTCATTTGTATTCTATCTGTCAATTAGGGTCCTTGAAATCCTATCGTACTTCTCTCTCGAATTGTTTATGAATGACTCTCTTGGGTTTCATAGTCCGCCGAGAGAAAGGGCGTTGTCGTCTCGTCTACCTGGGTGGTTACAGCTCCCTTATCAAACTAGTATATGGTATTAATTTGGTAAAAGGTCATATTTCCGCAGTTGTTGAACAATAATTTTATAAATAACTCCATCTACAAACAACTGTTTTGGTGATTTTTATTTTATTCCCCAGACGCGTTTCACCCTTCTGGTGTAGGGCATCATCAGTGGATTAAAATATGTGTCTTACATGTGTGTTATTACAATTACCATCTACAGTTAAAATTTTTATATACACTGTATTAAGGGATATAGTGGTAGTCCTCACATACCGGTCTTGAACAGTACCTCATACACCTTTCTAGCACTGTTTATTGAAGTTTCAGTTGAACATTTTTTCACTACTTGTTTCCATGCTGCACTTGTTTCTATAGTAAACATTTTTTTTCTGATTTACACATATGTGTTAAACACGGCTTGTTTTGTTTACCTAGTTGTGTGTGTACACTAACAGTAGTGCCAACCTAGTTTTTGGTGTTGTATCTGTGTTATATGTTCTATTAAATTATCTCTCTGTTTCTGTGTTTGACTTATTGTTTGCTATTATTAAGTGAGTGACTGTATTAGTTTTCGTTTTTTGAGATTTTTATTTTTAGAGTGATGAATAGTGTTTTGTATGTTAAATTTGAGAATTCATTTATTATTGTTTTAATAGGATAAATAACACACTACAAACGCATCTGAACTCCAACTCTGAAAGTAACATGTACCAACAAGGTGGAATATACCAACTAACGTGCCAATAGTGCCAAGCTATATACATAATACAGACATCCAGAAATTTCAATATAAGATATAAGGAGCATATCAGAGCAATGACATGTACAAATTACTCCACATTTTCTGAACATTTATTAGACCGTAACCACTCACCCTACCAATATAAAGACAGACATCAAAAAGTTTAAAAATTAACAACCATAAAAATCATCTGCTAACAGTTCAGGAAAGCTAACATATGCACAGCTCGATACCAATGGGAAAAATAATAATAAATGAATTCAGGACTTTAATAAATAAAACACTACCAGACACATGAGGATTACCACTATATCTGTAAGTACAGTGTGAGCATATTTGTATATATAAAGATTTGAACTGTAGACTGTAATTATAATGACACACATGTAAAAAACACATTTAAATCCACTGATGATGCCCTATACCACAAGGGCAAAACGCGTCTGGGGAATAAAATAATATAAAAACCACCAAAACAGTTTATAGACGGAGTTATTTGCAAAATTATAGTTCACGGTAGTCACCAATTTTCCCGAGACCCTATTAAAAACAAAATCTCTGTACTCTGTACAGCATATGTTTATTTTTGGTACTAAGCCTGTGTCCAAACATTACAACACTCACTTGTTGACCGTCTAACTTGTATTTTTCAAGTTTTATTGAATATCGAAGCATAATCATGAGTTTGTTGCTAGTTATTTCTCAAGGAGGATTTATATACTGAAATCTGTGAGTAACGTTACAATATATTCATCCGAACAATTTTTCTATTCCTTTTTTAAATGTATATATAAAATAAAAATGTTTTGACATAGCCTGCAAATAAATTCATCTTTTGCCGCAGAAGGTTCTGTTGTCTACTCATCAACTACAGACTGTTTGATGTTTTTCTTTCTGTTCTGACTCATCAGAACTGTTCATTGTTGTTTTCTTTTGATATCACGTTCAGTGTTGCTTTGTCAGTCTAACGATTCACCATTTTTTTATGTGTAGTAAAGTATTTATATGAAGATTTATTTTTTTACTGACCATTCTTTAGAAATCATACACCTCATCTCTATGACACAGTTAAACTAAAACATTTTATTGCATCTTTAAATGGACATTAAAGAAACTGATAGTTATTTTCAAATAATTCATCTATTTTCAGTAATGTTACTTTTACCGTATTAAGAAAATACTCTTACACGAAGAGGTGATGATCTTGAATCCGTCGTGTTATCAGAGGATTTAGTAAAACTGTAAGTAATATTAAAGTAACTGCACTTCATAAAAGGACTCCCATGAAGAAAAGTGGACAAAAAAGTGAAACATTCAGATTCCTTCAGCTCTTTGTAGAAACTAATGACTTATACGTGGCGAAGAAGCCAAGTAACATTAAAAGCAGTAAACAATAACTTCGAATAGCCTTTCAATTTTCAGAGATTCTATTCGGAATACCACGTACTGAGAAAAAATTATGGAGATAAAATCAAGAACGGATCTGGCCTACTCACAGAAAACCACTAGAAAGAAAATAGAGAGACTCGTTCTACGACTCGCTGCGTGTATTGTTCGAATGAGGCACTCAGCTTAGAGAATTAGTTAGGCTAAATACAAGGAAACGCAACATTTCTGGTCTTGACGAGATTGTTAATAAATACGAAAATTTAGAGAATTTTAAATATTACTATGGTGTTTCCATAGCCGGGTCCGGAAAGCGTTTGCCCTACGTCATCGGCGAAAATGCCTGAGGCTTCAGAGAATATGGCGTACGCGGTTCGAATCGCGGCCGCTTTCACGTGTAAAATGAATTGTAGTAACTGGTCTTGTTCCACACATCATTCGCATTGTTCAGGCCCAGATGAGCCTCGAGTGGTTCGTAGTTCCACGTGAATGATCCTTAAAAATGATTTGCGATCATGTTCTATTCTGAGAACGATACTTCCTGCCACGCAGGAGTGCTGACAGTGGCGGATAACCAGCCTAGCCTACCGTACAGCTATACTGTCAGTGACATGAATCTTTGAATATTTATATTATGGCCGTTTGGATGGCCAGAAGGAGCAAAGGCTGAGGCAGCTGGCGTCTGAAAACGATTTTTCATGAGCAGCTACTTACTGAAAACGTCGTGTGATTAGGGTAAAAAAACTTACCATCTAAAGTAAAAAGATTTGTCCCCCGAAACCTGAGCGCAATGCCTGTGGTTTAGAGTTTCATTTTATCTACGGTTTCAGTGTTACTAAATAATAGTGAATTTATTCATTACAATTCTTACTGAATTAAAACAAATTACCTGACGTCATTTATTTCATGTCAGGACAACTAATAAATGTGCAATGTTATATTGCTAATAAGGATGGTGATTCTTGGGCTATGCTGTTGTTATTTATGTTATCAGTTCAATAAATTCCAGTAATCATTATTGAGATCTCATTGCTAAGCTATGCCGTAACAATCAAAATTGAATGAAATAATTTTATGAAAAACCAAATACTAACACACGTGACTGTGGATAGGATACATACAACTCAGAATTCAGCACACAACGTAACTTAAAAGAACAAATTATAATTAATGTTAGAAACTTATATCTAGACTACAAATTTAATTTATTTCGCTGTCATTCACATTCAGGAAATTACTAAATTCTCCTGAGTATGCTGATAAGGGACCGACCATAAACCACGCAGCTCCATTTTGGCCTCCTGTGAACTCCCCCTCCCCCCCACGCATCCCGACATGGCTTTAGCTTCTACACCTCCCTCCCCTCCCCCACGTAGCTTTTTTTCTCTATTGATTCCAGAAGACTTTTTTCAGTTTTCTCTTATCAGACGATCGTAAATTACATACGGAGATAATTAAAAGATGGAAATAAATATTTACATGCCGTTGTGTGTTCTGTACCTATTTTAACTGTGACAAATAATAAGCTACGTGGCCTGCCTCTGAACCCCTCCTCCCCCCACGTAGCCCAGCGTAGCTTTCCCCCCCTTCCCCCCCCCCCCTAGACCGAACCATGTAGTTTATGGACGCTCTCTAACGGACAATCTAGCACTATGTTATGGATCGTTTGAGGCTGTGTCCCACAGTCACATTCCGGGGATTAAGCAACGTTCTATTTGTAAAGCGAGCTCACACTTCAGCTATGATTTGTCCTAATTTTCTTTATTCCATTCCACATTCTTGTGGGTAGGTAAAAACCAGTTGGTATTTCAGAGATCACTTCACCAATGAGAGCATTATGTCTGCGATATTGCGGAGGAGGAATGTGGCCGAGAATCGGCAAGCAGAAGACGTTGCTCTTGTTCTACATATCATTCGCATTGTTTTGTTCAGGAGAGTATTGATGTATTGTGCATGTGCGTTATTGAGCTATACAGAGTAACAGTGTTCAGCTGCTGAATAAACCAGTTCCAAAGCAGATGATTGTGGAGTTGAGGCTGATTCACCCCACAACTTATTTATGTGATTTCTCATCAAACACGGTTTCACAGCTGTATTTATTAGGTAAGGTTTGTAGCTCAGGGTTCCATGCAAAGTGACTTTTAAATACTTTGGATATGTATCATGGTTCAACACTTTGTCTCTGAAATAAAGTGGTAGCTCTCTCTGTTAGGCAGTTAATTCTTAAAATGAAAACATGTAACCCCCGTCTTGCACTGGGCTGAGCCTCCACTGACGAAGGTAGATTCCCATGATTATTAAGTATATTTGTAAGAATAGTCTGGATATCCTCCATAACTTCATGCTGCGTAGCTTGTGCCTAATCATCGTTATATCCGAATTTGATTGACGTTGTTATGGACATGTCAGCAACGTATGGACTGAAAAGCAGGGAAGCTAATACTGAGCCCTTTGGAAGCCCGCTGTTCAGTTCCATTTGTCTGCTTTTGTTGCTGTCCATAATTGTCTGAAATGCTCTGTTTTTTAGCATACCATCAAGAAAGTTTGCCAGGTTTTGGCATGAAATGACAGGGAAATTTAAAAATGAATCCTCGTTCAAGACTGTCATACGCTGCTGTTAGATCTATAAATACATCTGAAGTTTTAAGTTGTCTCTGGAAACTGACGTCTAATGAAAAGGCTTGGAAGTGCGGCTTCTATTTGGACGGAAACCAGCTTGTTCTGGTGGAATTTCGTCCAAGAAATTTACCTCATTCTGTTTAATACAACTACCAAATCATTTAAAGACCATAATTTACACCATTGGACCTACAGGAGGGGGGAAAAATTTCAGAATTTGAAAGAATTCAAGGTACTTAAAAATGCACATTAATATTAAGCACGTGTGTTGGCATATTGATCCTAGGGTAGGAGCTCCAACGCAATTAATTAATGTTAACAATGGCAAACAATTTGTAACGTCTGAAAATGAGCCGAAATAAGTCACTGCTGATACTAAATATTAAATATTAACAGTAATTAATATAATTAAAACATTCATACAAATAAACATCCAACTACCTGTTCAAAATATATAATTAAACTTTAACAATGTAATATTACGAAAACGCCCCAATAAATTTAAAAAAATAGCTTCTCGATTTATACGAATTTTTAATTAAAGGAGCATAATCAGAAACATAAAGGTCATGGATATGTTGCATTGAGTCAATGACACCTGTACTGCAATAAGATTACTCCCCTCTCCCTGACAACTTTGACTTTCGGAGACCTTTTACTTTCAGCAACAAACTTTCTAAGATTAATCACTGAACGTGTAAGGTGTTGATTAACATTTTAGTGCCAGTCCTTTAATCAGTGAACTATTAACGTAGTGTTTCATCTTCTGGCAAAGTTTCTTTAATCAGAGCTCTCCGCAGTCTGTCCATTCGGCTCGGCTAACCACCATGCCGGTCTGTTGCGCCTTCATATCTACTTTGGAGACTTTTTCAATATAGCGCACGTCGCCGAGGCGAGCTGGTCTGAGGGTTGGACAGCGGGGCTACAATGCTGAAGCAGTTTCCATGGATATTAGAGAGCACAGGAAGATAATGCCAAATATAGGTCTTTACTAATAAAATGTTTCCATCAACAATTAAATATAAATACGTTTACTATTTCCGCAATCAAAACTTGAATTCAAAGCTTTCGTATCCAAATAAAACATTTACTATGGAGAGGATTAATTAATGATAATATTTATTGTGGAAAAAGTTTTAATAGCTCGGTGTGAAATATGACTGCTTAGTAAATTAATGAATGTGATACTTTAGGCACCAATGAGTTCAATCAAGTGCACCTTAATATTTTTCCACATAAAATAGTCGTGCATAAGGGAAGGTGGTTAACGTTATCATGCTAGAAATTGGAAACACACGAATTAACAAACAAATATTGATGTATTTATTTGCTTTCAAACAAATCGAAGTTAATCAAATTTATTTCATGATAAGATCGAATGCCAGTAATGTGAAGGAACATACAGGATTGAAATTGATAATTCCATAGCGAATTCTTAGCATCTCATGTTTCTATAACTCAGTGGAACATAGCAGTAATAGTGTATAAAATATAAAAATATGATCGGATGCGTTAGAAGAAGTATAAGAATTCTGCTACTTTGGAAGTAAAATTAAAACTGATAGCCGAAGCAGGAATGATGTTAAAAGCAGAATAACATTAGCGAAAAGAGGACTCATGAAAAAGAGAAATCTTTTAGTTTGAAATAAGTATCTAAGACTCGGAAAGAACGTTTTAAAACACTATGTCTGGAACCCAGAAGTTTATACTAACGAAGCATATAGACTTTAAGAATACCAGAAAAAAGGAAATTTGTTTTGGAAATGATGGGTGAAAAAAGAAGCTTGTGAAAGAGTCTTACATAAAGAATAGTCAGAATCGTGGGTCACATTTTAAGACATGCCGGATTGGTTAATTTGTTAGTGGAGGGAACAAACGAAAGAAAGAACTGTAGAGGTAGACAAAGAAGATATTTTAAGATATAGGTTGTAAGGTGTATGTTTAAATGAAGACTTTAGCGTAAGATAGGGGATGAAGGACTGCATCAAACCAGTCGAGAGACTGATTAGAGCAAAAATAAAAATTAGTGGAAAGCACGAAATATGTCAGAGGCGTTTACTAGGCGTTTGAAAAACTGGTTCTGGTAAGACTGTGGCACAAACTAAGTTGCTTTACCGTTCATAGGCGGTGGCATTCAGAAATGTTGTTAGGCAACGGCAAATTGTCATTGGATGATCTCGGCTCTGCAATGATGCTGGCTGCTGCAGGTGTCGTGGCTGTCGGCGTTGAGCGATAGCCAGATACTGCACAGTCGTGGAGAACAGCTGCAGGCGGTCTCCGACTAAAAGTGCACAGGTGACACAAGCGCACAAGGCTTTACAATCCCCTACCTTCCTAGGTCAGTGAAGCCAGAAAAAATGCACCTTCGAGCCCTGACAGCCTGTAAGGCTAAGCGCGCACTTGTGATTTACTGTCAGGCGATTATTATTTAGTCATCCAAATTTAACACTCTGTTTTCGGTTAGAATCAGCGTACATGTCTCGAAAAACAGCAGCAACTAAATATATGTAAACAGGCACATTTTTTCATACTATATGTTCTTGGGGTGCAGAAGAGAAAGTTTACAAAGTTATTTACATTCACTAAAATAGTGAATGATTTTCTGTTTGTTTAAACTATTGTCTTATATAGCCATCAGAGTACCAGGACACTGCATTCATATGTACAGGTAGTAATCAACATGGGATGTTATACATTATTAGTTAACACTGGAAATTAAGTATACTAATAGGATGTTAGATAACTAACCGGTAATCAGAAGCTTGTAATATTACTGATTTGTTAGTGACTATAAGTACTGCCCGATATCCCTGAGACTCTTTTGCGAACATATCTAATCTAATACAACCACAACACTTGCAATGCCTATATCTAATGTCTATAACAAATGTGTGATGCTAGGATTACAAGAAAAAATAATTATCCAAATTACCCCAATTCAGTTCCCAGTAACCAAGATCCATACTGACTGATTTATCAATTCATAAAAAATAAATATTCATTACCTACTTCCAAGCACTATCAATTTTGTGTATTAACTGCAGTTGAGCAAAATACGCCTTTTCGCCGCGTCTGGTAACTTGTGGGCAGTATAACGTCGGAGTCAGTGCAAGTAATCGAGGGCAGGAATACCGTAACAGCACCCACCCATCGCGCTTGGTTGTGCGCTTATGTCACTGTGCGCTTTTGTCGTACATTCGCTACAGGCAGTAGGTAACTTGAGGTGTTGGCGAGCCACCAGCCTCGGCGAACCATACACCTGAAAGTAGACACCAAAGATCTAATGCTTGAAAGAACAAGTGTAGCAGACTAACAAGTGGGTAAGCATATCTACAGTTAGAGGACACTTGGAATATATCGGTGGAGGCGCCCCGGAGGAAACTTCGAACGATCCATTCAGTGTTAGGGAAAGCTGAGTGATAATGGCCTCATGATTATTCATACATCACAAAGTGTCGTCCATTCTAATGGCGGTTTTCAGGAGTTTCTCGAGGTCATCTAGGATTATGCTGACGTACTCGCTCTCTCTATCTCAAAAATTCCTCCGCGCAGTCACACAGACCACATTTGCAAAACCAATGATATGATTTGCAGATAAATGGCAACACTCACTATTTTAGTTTAGGCTAGGGTTTCCTTAATGAACACAACGTGACAGCTGCAAATAGAATTCACTGTAAATGACTTACACGTAATTCTTCGTAACAGCACAATGAGCTAATGATGGTAGCAAGCTACTGATAAGCGGACTTTTTTTCACGAACAGCATTAACCTAATTTCAACTTGAGTGTGGAATTTCTTGTTAACTACAGTTCATCAGAGAACATGGTTCAACAGCATTACAGAATTTCAAAGGCTGTATCCGGAAGTTCAGCTGGCATACGACCACGGTTTTCAATTTTAATGATTATTGCAGAAGTTGAGAGTCTTCACAGACATGCACAGTTTTTTACATGAGCCATCTGTCTCTGGCCTGAGAAGTTAGCTGTGTTCGCCTTGAGGCTGGTGTCTATGGAGAGCCCTGGGACCAGTTAAGTACGAGTATCGATCTGGGGGAGGGCGACACAATGGCCGCGGCAGCCACACGCCGGCAGCTCTGCAAAGTAGTCACCAAGCTAACGGAGTATGCTCCTCACCACTCAAACATCACCACTACACTGCGACGACTGAAATTCGTTTTACCATCCTAGTAGCAATTAAACTTGTGTTAATGAGAGTGGTTATTATTCAAATCGGCAAGTGAATAAAAATTCACCGCAATAGGGTCTTAATACTGCAAATATGAGATAATTTTGCATGAATATAACTCTACGAATTATTTGACTTCTCCTTTTAGCGATTTCTTTGATAACAATAACACACACAGACATTCATCATTGAGATTTTGACTTGAATACTTAAAAAATCAGGTTGAGGACCAGTCTTTCATCAAATCTGTAACAGGAATTGAAAATTTTAAATGGCTGGAAAAATTGTGCTTGCTACCCAAGACATATTCGAAGTGATTACTCTCTATGGGAAACTATTATGTCAACCATTAGCACTTCAGCATTTCGTAGAACAAACGACAACATTAAGAATACTCAAGCTACAGACTTCGCGATATATGCTAACAAAACGTTAAGATTGGTTATTGTGTAGGCATATCCATAAAGCTACGTATCGTGCCCGGCCTACGTTGCTGGATTAACAACGGCCAGAAATGTTACCACATAGGAGGGGTTATTAGCGTTATATTATTAGTATTGATTCTATTCAGCAAAGCAATTGACTGTCAGAACACTGAACAAAATTATGTATTGCGTTTAGATTAACATATTAATAATTGATTGCTTTTTGTTTATGTATATTAAATCGATGGGGATGTTTTCTTATATTCTCACTCCTGTATCTGACACCCAAAATGTTGGTACCAAACAGCACCACCGTATTCAAGCAATAGTCTTATTCTCTGGAAAATCCCCTCATCACCCTCCCCAGAAAATAAAGGATTTTTTAACGCTTTGCTATTACCTGCCCCATGTGTCTAGTTCGGTTGAGATTATTATCAAATGTTACGTCAAGATATTTAAACTTCAGGTCTTCAACAAAATTATTCAATCATCACTCGATAATTATAAACAATCTTTAGTTTAAAATTTTGATCCACATAGCTAATAGATGTGATTCTTCTTGGCATTGATTCTTATTCCATGTTGACCTATTCAGTGAGATATTCTACTTAAAAAAATAAGTGGTGACATTTTCCTCATTATTTATTTATTAGCTGATGAAAACGTAGCAGTGCTGTATTTTGTTTTTAAATTACTCAATTACTGAGGGCTTTAAGATGTGAGGTTGACATAGAATACTGCGTCTATTTTGGATGGAAAGGAGATCCAATACGTTCATTATGCAACAACTTAGAATGTTCAAAAGTTTTTTTTTTCTCGCAGTTATGAAAATAATTATCAAGTTATTTGGCCGTATAGAGTAGAGAGATGATGAATATCTGAGAAATTGATCGTGGAAGAGAAGGTCGGGACCAGACGACCACGAGGGATTAGAGCAAGCAGATGAATGGATCAAGTGGAAGAAGCCCACCAATTTCCTTCCACTGCAGTAGCCCCAGAGAAACCGAAAATACGAAGGAAAAAATGTAATAAAGATTTTTGTGAGAAATTAAAATGAGTTACGACGCTCAGAAATAAACCAAACGGCTAATGTTGCATGAAGATAATACAAATTCCTGGGTGGGTCAGGATTTAATCGAATTTTGAATGAGGAATATCAAACACTGAGGTAACTAGGCACTCATCTAATTAACAATTTTTGGTTTGATTCAAGGCTTAATTCACGTACCAAAAATTAAACTTGTTGGTACCAGATCAATAATAAACTGTTAGACAATAACCACTCGTCCGGTAGCTCAGTTGATGGTGGCAATTACTCTGTTAATGGTAATTCGTCAGACGTACGGAAAAGTTATGCCTGGAGGCTACTTTGTGTCTTTCGGAGGAATAAGCCTGATAGGGCGGGCACCGGGTTTCACGCTCTCCCTTCTTTCAGCTCTTGTCCACAAAACAAACAACATTCAACACAGAATACGCATCACACTCATTTACGCTTACAATAACAGTTACGAAATTGTCACAATTGGAAAAGAACGGGAAACTTCCCCTTTTCGTCCTATCAGACGTTCCCATAGGGGGGTAAATAATCTCCGTGGTAACCAGCTACTCTCGATACGGGAAAGACGTTTATAAAAATGAGGAAACAACCATCCTCATAACATATTCCTTTATTTGGTGTTGAGCTGCGTTTTTGTTGTTAAGTTGTGCCAAAATTTCGCCCGAAGCCTCCTGGCACTTCATCCAAAATTAATATCTGAGTAGTAATCCTGATGAGAGGGGTAATGCTAGACAGTCATTTAGATTTAGTGGCCACCTTTAGAGATTCATCCAAGTCCGATCGCAAAGAGACCTGACCGCCTGTGCCGCGGTTTTCTATTCCACGAATTGTCGCACCGCGCCCCCTCCCCAGTGCACTATGCAGTACTCTCGAGATTGCCGCTCGTACTGGAGCCGGGTGGGCAATCTTCATCTGCGGAGAGACGCCCGCCAAAGAGCTGAGCCTGTTCGCAAAGCGACTTAGCGGCCTTCCTGTGTCGGAATTAATCCTGGAAATGCCCGCCCACGCATCCTCCTCCCCGCGGCCTTTTTGACGCTGCGCGCTCGCCGACTCGTGACTGCAACTCGCGCCACGCGCCAAAACGAAATAGTCTCTCCGCAGCTTCTTGTTGCGGCCGCAGAAGCCGCGCAATCCACTTTCATCTGCGGCGAGGCTACAAGTTAAACTGGATCCGTGCTGAAATGTCTGGTCACACTTGCCAGTTTCAACGTAATGAATGTGCAATGTCTTATTCCACTGAAGTCGTACAAAGGAAGATTTGATACTTCCTTATTGGCTAAATTAACTGAAATGCAGTATAATTTTATTTCAGTTTCATATCTCAAGTAAATATAATGACTCACAATAGAAAGTTAACACTCGAAATTTTTTTTTTTTTGGTTTGCTATTTGCCACATGTATCGGCGCTAGAATGACTCCCATTTGCCTCTGCTCCGTTTCCACCTACAGGGCCGGCTATAGAAAGGAAGATGATGGAGGGAGAAGTTAGGGGTGACCGCAAAATAATGTTCAAAGGGGCGGCAGTTTTTGCCCGGTCTCGGAAAATTCCTAGATCCACTACTCATTGTATACATTACTTACCGCATGAATCCATAGATTATCCAAAATGATATCAAACATTTATGGAACAGTAGAAATTCAAACTGAATTTAATAAAAGTTCCGAAGAAAGAATTTCTGCGCATAGGTGTAACATCAAATGCTTCATAATTAACAACCGGGTAATAGACAGAAGAATGGAAAGGATAGTGAAGGATGTAGTAGGTGAGAATCAGTTTAGGTATAGGAAAAACCGCGGTACAAGAGAAGCAATTCTGGTCTCAAACTTCAGACTTGAATGGCGGATTAAGAAAACAAATATATTTTTATGGCGTTTGTTGACTTAGAAGAAACTTTTTATAATGTTACGTGGGACAAGATGTTCACATTTTTTTTAAAAAAATTCAGGTCTAAATTATCGAGATAAAAGAATATCTTATAATCTATATAAGAATCAAGCGGGTATAATAAACTTTGAGAACCATAAGAGATATGCATCAGCTAAAAGTGGCGTGAGACAAGGTTGTAGTTTATGCCTTATTAGTATTCAATTTGTATGTAGAGGAAGCAATAAAGAAAGTAAAACAGAAATTTAAATGTGGCATGAGTGTTCAAGGCGAAAAAATCAATGCACTACGGTCTGCTGATGCTATTGCCCTGTTAGCAGAACGGACTAAGTATCTAGAGAAGTTATTAAATGGCATGAACAAAATACTGAAGGAATATTTTGGACTCAATATAAACTAGAGTAAGAGAAATATTATAAAATATAGCAGAAATGATAGCATTAATAGTAGAGTAAATATAAAAACAGAATCGGATGCAGCAGGGCAAGTAAGTGAATTCTGTTACTTAGGAAACAAAATTACAACTGAAGGCCGAAGGAAGAATTATGTTAAGAGCAGAAGAGCTCTACCATACAGAGCCTTCTTGAAAAAGATAATTTTCTTAGCTTCAAATGATCTAGGACTCTGAAAGAAATTTTTAAATCTAAATGTTTGGAACACAGCTCTTAATTTTATTTATTTATTTATTTTCCATATGCAGCATAGCCCAGCACCTAGTATCTAATCTGGGCCCTTATTTCCATTATTTAACATTTACATATATTTTATCCTATATATATATATATATATATATATATATATAACGTATTAACATATAAACAATGAACCCAAGAAAATTTTGATTAAATTTCCAATATCTATTACATCTACTGTTATTAAACAGAATGTGCACCACACTACTACATCTACTACTACTATTGTCCCTAATATTACTCCTAACATTACTACTATTACTACTAATAATAATATCATTGCTACTGCTACTAATACTACTATTACCACCACCAATTGTCACAGCCGCACTTCGGCCCACTAGTGGTCATTTTTCTTGGTGTTGAGTGTGCTCCGAAAGTAGAGTCTCCTGGAGCCGGCAGCAAAGTCAGCCGCCCCGGCCATCAAGAGTTGACCTCCTGGAATACCAAGACGACCCCAGCTGTCGCTCAGAAGACGGCCTCTCTGGAGTACACTGAAGTTCCTCTGACGATTGATGATGCTCATTGTCTTCCGTCA
Organism: Vandiemenella viatica; assembly: GCA_031002005.1. Classification (NCBI taxonomy): domain Eukaryota; kingdom Metazoa; phylum Arthropoda; class Insecta; order Orthoptera; family Morabidae; genus Vandiemenella; species Vandiemenella viatica. Next base: position 39,033,654 of record JARYHS010013631.1, on the reverse strand, counting down.
ATCCGGTGTTGTGAATGTCAAACTTCCAGCATCATTGTTCCCTCCTCTTCTGCTATCTGTGGCCTTTGATTTCGCTCGGCATTTTTCCTTTTTATAAATTTCTCCTTCCAAAATTTTGAGGCTAGATCAGCTGCCTCGTCAACACAGCTCTTAATGGCACCGAAGCATGGTCTTTAAGAATACCAGAAAAAATGAAGCATTTGAAATGTGGTGCTATAGAGGAACCATGAAAAATAAATGGCCAGATAAAATAAAAAAATAATAATAATGCATAGCATTTCCGCAACTTCATCAGATAACATTTGAATTCTCGGTGGACAGTGACCCTAATGCGCTCATCAGTGAATGTTTCTATGTTTCTCTTTTATGGTATTACGTATATTCGATTTTATAAATATACTTTTCGCAAATCGGAACTTTTGCAAAGTGGCATGTTCCATATGTCTCTCGTCTTGTTTAACTAGTCTCATCCTAAAAATCTGCCTTCAAACAGGATGGAAATTTGTATGATGAACATGCCCAGATACAGGTACGAAACAAATCATTGCCTGTATTTTTGCCACTAAGAATTAACTGTGGCGCATCTGTCCATCGCCTCAGTCTGGAAGAGTAATGCGCAAGGATATTCCTGCCTCAAACTACTCCAAAAGCAATAAATTGTGCTCTCTTCGATGTAAACCATGTCTGAGTCCTTTTCTACTATAGTCTATGACACACAGCACCATTTCGTTCGCCCAGTTATTGTTTGTGTATCTGGATATTTCTGAAATTGTCGTTTTGTTTTTGTTTGTGTCTGTATTTATGTGATCAGCCACTGAGTAAATAAGACCAGGAACCCTACAGGAGACTGGAATGATAAAATTTAAAATGTCATTGATTTGTCTCTCCACCATTCAAATATCTTCCCCGGCACAGATTCAGGGCCTCAAGTTATGATGGAAGTACGACTGCCTCACAGCATAGGCTATCCACTCCAGTGTGGTTCATTGGATCGGGAGGTACAACGGAGACGGACTCGTGCCCAGGCTCATGTGCATCGACCGTGCTGACTGCGATTTGTAGACGGTTTCCCGCAACTATCAAGAAGAATGCCGGGATGGTCTCCTGTCTCCCATATACTAATCATTTCAGAAACGAAAAATACACTTATCACTCACAGAACATAGTTACTCGTTTCGCAGACATCGGTAACGCTTCACTTCGTCCATTAGTAAGTAGTAAGATTTGGCAACAGGTATAAAATGCTTGGCTCAGCAAGAGCACGCCACCGTTAAATCAAATCTCCAAACTTGACCAGGTCAACGATGAGAATAGCCACTCTTCTAAGAGCATTCGGAAAATAATTGGCAGACATTCGCTCATTGTATATCTGTGCCAGCATTAATTAATGTTTCCTCAAACAAATTAAGATTATGTTAGTGGGAAGCAACATACTGCTCTCTACATTGATAACTAGTAATAACTTACTGACTTTGGAGGCTCCAAGAAGCTACGGCAGCAGGGTCTAAAAGTGGTCTGTCTTCCAATTGGCGACGATCTGACATTACTAGCAGAAAATGAAGCTCAAAAAAATGGTTAGAAATTTGCTTGAGACTACAGAAAACACGATAGTAAAAAAACATTTAAACCTAATTCTGGAAAAATTAAGAGACTCGACAAATTTAAGTATCTGGGTAAATGGATGCAACTTAATAGGCTATATAAGGAAACGAATAATGCAAGAGCTAGAAAGGTGGAATTATCATACTGACTAACGCAAAACAGATACAACAAGAAAGTGATCTTCTTCAAAATGTAATGGTAACCAATACCATACATACATTTTGTTAATAAAAATGTACATGTTATTAAAAAGTCTTAGGTGGGCAGTGAAATAAAATGCAATGCGCCGTATTTAGCGAGTTGAATTTGCAGCCTGTGTGGAGATAATTCCATCCCAACAAAGCATGGACCTTGGAGAGGTCTATGCGTCCACCGGGCTGGTCATTCCCGCAATCCTCTCTTCTGTGGAGCATACAACACAATAGCCAGTCTCCAATTTCCCAGTGTCAGAGAGAGAAAATTCGGCACATTCGTGTCAAGCTGTGGAGTGGAGTATTATGGCAAGAATATTTCCCCACCCACATTGAGAGAGAAAGACAACAAATAAGTGCGACAAAGATGACGGGGTTATCGAAACAGCAACGGGCCCTGCCGAAGCCACCCGATTCTATTAGCTAGACACAAATACGAATCTTGGAAAACTTCGAAACGCCTGAGAGAGTGTGTAAGAATGATCTAATAGGTGAATTTTTCATAAAGAAATGTTACTATATGTTTATTATTTTGTTCCATGATGGAGCTAGTGAAAAGATGAAGTCATACCTTGATATGGGACGGGAAGAAGACGCTAAAGGAGGAAGACGCCAGAACCGTCGAGATGCAATAGGAAACGGGGTCTTCGGGTCTGAATTCTTGAAGTGTACGGATCGGACATGATCTGGCAGCTTGTGTAGCGACCAGTATTTTAAGTTTGATGTGAAGTGATGAACTTAGTTTTTGGTCAGCAGTGGCTGGAATGATATATTCTCAGGTAGCTGTGCTGGAGAACATATGAATGTCTCTGCTACTACTGCCACGGTACAGTAATTAATTGCATCTGCTTATAAACCGTTTGAACTGCCAGAAACCCAAATATCGGCCTGAGCGGTAAGATCCGCATGATAAGAATCTCTCTACCCATCTGAGCAAAGTCGCGTCTTGTTATTACGAACTTTAAACTGAACAAATGGTCGTAAATTTAAAGAAGAGTGTGTCTGTGATTATTCTTTTTTTTTATGAATATTTTGTAATGTTACATTAAATTAAATCCAATGAATCAGTTATTAAATACTGCATAATAATTTGATGACCGTTTATGTAGGACGGAGGCCAAGGGTTCTTTTTTTTTTTTTTTGACTGATTATATACATGTGTTTTTGTGTGGTGTTATTTTAAATGCTCCTACGCTTTTAATATAAATATTTGACAACCCTTTGATCCGTAAATTAGCGAATAATTAAAATCTTGAAAATTAATTTAAAAAATTCAGAATGAAATACACGTAGAAACCTTGAACCGTTACAAAAGCAAAGATTAAACATTAAACAACAGCTGACAAGACAGAGGCAATATTCAGCAAGAATACCTGGTATTGAATAAGTAAATGCAGATTGAAGAGTTAGAGTAGAAAGAAAGGAAAATCTTAGAACCAATAAATGATGATCTCTGTAGGTATTCAGATGAAATTACAGACACAATACACAAGAGAAGGCAGAAATTTTACGGACATCTTATAAGAATGAGTGACAATAGGTTGACAAAAAGAATTTGTAGTTATCTAAGTTGATCACTTGCCTAAAACTTCAAATTAATTTTCAAGTCAGTATCCAGGGCGGGCGATCATTAAATAGTTAAGCAATGGGAGTTATGACCTGAGTAGTAGCACGCATATCAGCAAGTCCTATGTCGTCAGTTGCCAAGGGGTTGTCATTACTGCAAGCTGGTAATGTGACCTCATACAGCAGTTTAGCTAGGTAGGGGATATTCTATATAAACCCTGGGGGCAGCCCTCTGTCTCTCTACGAAAGTCTTGCAACGTAATACATCGACGCCGCGGGCGTCGAAGCCGGTGCCGCGGCGGCTGTTGCAGAGAAGATGATGACTGGCGTCTCATACTAAGGTAGGCACTACTGCATAGCTAGGTGTGGACATTCAGCTGTTCAATCAATTGGTCATAGTCATGTTGGCATAGTCTTAGGGGAGATTAGCAGTATTCCATATAGTTTGGGCTGTGAGGCGCCCATCAGTTACATTCTCGCCTAGTCCTTGTCTCTATCTATGTTTAATATTTTGATTCAAAGCCAAGTAAACAATGTAAAATATTCACGTATGTCACCAATCCTTGCTTATGTAAATAAATATGTAAATGGGTAATTGCCGTTTACCGTAATTTATCCTAGCCTCCTCAGCCATTCCACTAGTAATACCTGAATGTACTGAGCCATATAACCTGTAAGGTTTTGCAGTAGAGACCTACGACGAATATTCATATCAGAACTATGGTCGATCTCCTATGATCGACCCTTATCCACGGCTCCAGTGGAAGTTTACCCTGTCTGCTCTTATCAATAAGCTGGCAGGGTCACTAAAAATTTTCAGCCACACCACTAAATTGAAATTAACAACAAAATGGGTTGAGGATATGAAAATGATTTAGAAAATATTGGAATCCATCCATATGAGATAAAGAATCAGACGTTCAAGGCGTTCCAGAAACAATGTACAAAGGACAAGACCACCTGGCATGAAGAACAAAGAAGGAACCTCGGTAAAAGAATGAAAAACTTCTTGGAGGAGAAGAAAAGGCCAACCAGTAAACCATTTGCTTCCAGTGGTCCATAGTAGGCCAAAATCGAAAAAATGCAGAACTTTTTGACTTGTATAGGAAGCCTACCAACGAAAAAAATATATAATTTACTTTATCTGTAAACGAATAACGTGCCATGGAATATGATACAGGTTCAAGGGACACAAAAACCCGAATAGCTGTTAAAATACCTAAATTTTGAATAACGTGGTTACAGTGCTCCCGTCTGCACAATGGCAGAGGCTCTCAAAGTTGCTGATGGCAGCCGTGGGTGGTCTGTAATGGCTGTGGTCCCGTAAGACTGCTCTCAGCGGACGCCTGCCATGATAAACGCGCCGTAACCCCAGACGAGCTGGCTGCACAAAGGCCTCACCCGGTATCGATGTGCCCATTAAGGAAATTGCTCTCATTTGCTTCCGAAATACATTCTCCGCGTTGGCTGTCCGCGCCCCCAGTGCGAAACACGATGAAATATTCTCTCCCCGACCCGCTCGCTCCCACGCGAATGTTTTTTAATCCGACTCGCGAACAAGTTTGCAGAGCGCCGGTAACTGATTTCGGAAATAAGCTAGCCTGGGTCGACCGGTAGTCCGTGATTCAAACCGGCGTTACCTGCTTGTCATTCTGTACACTAAGGTTTTTATTTTTGTTTCTTTTTTTTTGAAAAACATAAATCGGACTGAACTGTCCGCTCAAATACAGCGGGTAGGACACATACAGTTCTACAGCAGTGAAATGTTTCTAGCAGAGATATGAATGTTGTAGATAAACAATTGCTCCGAAATTTCTTGTTTAAACCAGTGCGCAAAAAAAGATTCGTTTGAAAAATACACACACTTTGACAAACTGATATAATTTGATGAACATAAAAAACTTTGTTTTTTTTATGAGATGCTCTCGGGTAACTAGCCTGGTTAAGAAATGTTATCACACTACATTTCGATGATCAAAATCACTGGCGTTACTGCTATTTACCCGAGTGCCTTTCATAAATTCTCAAACCCAAGAGAAACTACGTTCTCATGTATTTTTTTTTTTTTTTTTTTTTTTTTTTGCTTGTGACTTAATTGTCGAGGTCATCAGAAGCGTGAAAGGATTGGAGTTAAGCAATGGGGAGGATTTTGGTCGCAGCATTTTGAAAGAAGCACCCCGCATTCATCTCGAGTGATTTCGGAAAACCATGGAAAACCAAAATCTAGATGGCTCGTAGGGGATTCAAACCCGCGTCCTCCCGAATGCTCATCAACCACGCTCGGGGAGTAAATATTAAACAACCCCTAACAAATAAAGTAATTTCAGAACACCTTCAAATTAACAGTCGGGTACGCAATACTTTTCAATCGTGTACTTGAAAATGTACAGGAAATCGAATACCACGCTCCAAGAACATTACCAAGCCCGGTGAATGAGCGGTAACACTAGTTTTTTATTTTCTCCAAGCCTTGTCGAAGTCGAGGTAATTAGAGGCGAGAAAGGACTAATGGCCAGAAACGGGAAGGACTTAGGACATGGCCTTTTGAAGGAACCATCCCGTCATTTACCTGGAGTGATTTGGACAAACCACGAAAAACCAAAATCTGAATGACAGCCCTGCAATTCGAACCCACAACCCTCTGAATTTGAGGCCAGGTAACGCTTCGGCCAGATATTCTGGAATACGTGGGTTCGAATCCCAGCCCGTCCATCCAGAATTTGGTTTTCCATGGTTCCCTAAATCACTCCATGAAAATTCAGGAATGGTTCCTTCATTGAGCCATGAACTTTTACTTGTCGTTAATACCAATAAAAGTAAAACTAGTACATTACAACACACTTATAAAATCAGAATGTCTCTATGTGACAGAAAGCTTAGGAGAAATAGGAGGATTAGAGAAAAATTTACTGAAAAAGTTTCGGACAAAAGAAAAACTAAAACGAATGAAGAAAAGCAGTAATAATAAATTATATATCAAAACGGAAAACTTGCAGATACTATTGACACATTTGCGAATAAATCCAGAAAGACTAGCAAAAAGTATATTTGATTGATTTCATAAAAAAAAAAATAAAAACTGGCATTCGATGTTTCACTGAAGTAGAAAGCAGAAATTAATCTCAAGACGAGATGAATCAGGGATAGGAAAGTATTATGAAAAAATACCAGTTTCATGATATTCAAGAGACAGAACAGAAACAAAGAAAACGTTTTTGATAAGAGAAAGAAGGGGAAAAAAAACAGTGAAAGTATGAAGAAATGTTGGAACAATAAGAACGAAAACAAAGGCATGATGTTATTTGCCGCGATCCAAAAATGGCAGAAATCCAGAAAATACAGGAAACTCAGTCAAAAAGAACTTAACGCTTTTTAACAGACTGGTTGTAAATTCAGTTGTGTGTGTGTTCAGCAATGTCTTCGCCAATTGTGAATCAATTTTGATTTTTTTTTTTTTTAATGCATAGGGAATACTTCCAAAATAATCCAGCAAAAAATTCACAGATAACTTTTTTTTAGATCATTCAGTTTTTGAATTAAAATATCGGAAAATCAATTCTCGATTAGCACATTGCGAAATCTCGAAGTTTTGGTATCCATTTTTTAGTAGTTTCATACTAAATTTAGGAACTGGGTCTCAATTTTCGTCAAGACAGATCAAACTATCCCTTCACGCTTCACGCCTCGCCTTCGCCACCATCCCCGACGGTGAGCATGATGGTTTTATGACCTTTCATTAGGTAGAATAAAATTTTTGTAAGCTCTCATTTGTGAAATTCTGTGAACACGCTGCTCATCTCTTCCTTCTCAAACGATCATCTCTTTCATCACAAGTTTCATCCCAACGGCGTTGTCTCATTCTAGTAGCGTGTTTAGAATTCTTACCCATGTCTAAAACACAAAACAAACTATGACAATTTTTTTTGCAGAAAATAAAAACCGCTTATTTAAAAAAAAAAAAACTGTTTATACCTTATTTAGAACATAAATAAATCGAAGTGGACAATATTTTACATTAATATTATTATAATTTTAATATTACTAGGTAATTTATGAAGTCAGTGTAAGTCAAGGCAAAAAAAAAAAAAAAAAAAAAAATGAAATAATACATTCGATTTTATGTGAAGCTTTTAGCATTTGACGCAGTCTGCTAGCCAACAGCGTAGCGTCAGAGATATTGCTCGACCTCCAACAAGGCCAAGCCAAATATTAAAATACTGTCTAATTTGTTGCATTAAGGTCGGGCCCCACTAGACCGCCCCCTCGCGTCCATCTGGTCCGTAGCACGGCCGTGTGACGGACGGGTTCGATTGGGCCTTCAGTCTCCTTTAACGTAAACACTTGGTTGTTTCACGGAATTAATGTAAAAAAATTACCTTAAGAGTGATTTGGGGATCGTAGCTGCGGCTAACACCCGTACATTATTATAGAACACTGTACTTTATTTTGCGTAGGCGTACTTTATGATCTACGAAAGTAATAAAGTATGTTAAAATACTTTTTTTTCTGACTCCTGTTATAACCTATAATGAACAAAAATAGTATCCCAGCGCAGTTTTAAAAAATGATCGTCACGCTGTACTGAATTGAAAGATTCTCCTGTAGCTTTGCATAGTCGTAATGAAATTTCAAGCGTCTCTCACTTCACATTTAACATGTTTATTTTGGTTGATGTTATTTTTATTCACTCAATATACTTTTTAACAAAAAAAGAATAAGATTCCTATACATTTTAATTTAAATACAGACTGCAAAGATTTTGTAAAATATTAATACTTTCATGTGATCTAAAAAATCAAGCCACAGAGTTACTTATCAGACGCGCAGTACACCTCTATTTTTCTCACTTAATTTGAAAAGGAGACCTACAGATTAACGAGAAATTCGAACGCCAGAGCACCCTAGCATCTTTGCAATAACGTATCAAAGCTTTACCAGAGGTCTATTTTAAAAACCATAAAAATTACAGCTGAGACAGGGATTTGAACCAGTACCCCAATCGTACGCCGTAAAAATCTGAGTCAAGAGACAAATCTGGATGTATTGAATAATAAATATTCAATCATAATAAACTTACTTTTTACTATATAATTTATTTTTGCTATCCCAAAACACAAATGTACTTTTATATGATTGAATACACATTTTTCAGTATTTCTAGATTTAGATGCTTGCAGCACGTGATTTGGGTATGGAAGGTTCCCGGTTCAAAATCCGGGTGTCGGATGCAAATTTTACAGGCCTTAAAAATCGACCTTCGCTTCTGGCAAAGCTTTGATTTGTTAATGCGAACATTTTACGAAAATCTGATGAACCTGAAGTGAGGCTGAAAAAAATAACACTTTTATAAAGCAATCATTAACACTAAAACAATACTTAGTCGTAAAGGACCGGAAATTTCAGAACTCTTTCTATACGCTTTTCCATATCGACCAGCCCGACAGCAGCCCGACACGGGCCCGCACCGTCAAAAAGTAAACCAAACTAATTGCGGCCAACATACGGCCGAGTATCGGCCGAAATGCTGTGTCCTTTGAACTCACTACAATCGAGTGAGCGACGACAATTAGAAAAATGACGGTGTGGTGACGGTGCGGTCTAGTGTGGCCCGACCTTTAAACTGTCTCCCGCTTCACTGTATGCTGTAAATATTCTGAATTTTCATTCGTACTCCACGTTTCAGCTCGAACAGAAAATAAAGTGCAGTATTTCGTTCTTCACGATGGAAGACTGCTCGTTGACAGCTAGCAGCGACTCCATAAATAACTAATTAGAAAAATAAATTTAATAATGGTTATTTTAAAATTTTTAGTATAAAACTGTAAGCACTTTAACGATTTTTAAAAAAAAAATAATAAGGTCGCATATACAACCTCATTTGAAATCAATTGTTTGATAATAACTTTAAAATATTAAACTTTTATATCTTAAAGAGTAAATTTCAACTGCGAGAAATAACCGGATAGATCTTTTAATACTATATTGACGTTAAGGTGGCTTGTAATAGCAGATAATAATACTCTGATTTTTTAGCTGTATAATTCAGTAACAGGCTCTCAGTTTTAACCATTCTTAAAACATTAAAACGCTTTTATGTATTGAAATACTCTACTCAAATTACTAACGTTTGTAAGTGTAAGATCGTTTAAAACGAAATTTTGTAACTTATCCTTTACGACATATAACCTTAAACGTTTAGTATGCTGTGGTAGTATATCAGCAGTTTAAATGGTTAAAGTAGAAAGCAGCCAATGTTAAGTAAACAATTTGAAAAGATACAAACTATAACATTAGACGCTTACTTCCATTACAATTTCTACTAGATCAGCGGTTTACTTCCATTACAATTTCTACACTGGGAATCTATTAGTATAATAGGCTAGATCAGCAGTTCCCAATCTATGGGTCGCGATGTGTGTTTTTGTGTGTCGTGGAACAATCGAGGTTTTTGCCACAAAAATAATCTTATTGTTTTTGAAAAACAAATACAGAAATAAACTATGTGTATAAAGTGACTTAAGGTTAAAATTAACCAGTGTTAAACCTATATCGATGCCCTCATCAGTAAACACCAGTGTCAGAAATCTCACTGATTGTAAAGTTGTGTTTTTATAATAATTAAACTATTTTTCATTATCTTTGTAATAATGCGAGAGGCGGCTGCATAAAACATTACCTCATCGAGATGACGGCTGAAATTCTAGGGCCAGTTAAAACTCGATTTGCAATTAAAATGTCATTGATGTGCCAAGTCATATCTTGGTGGAAAACACCTACAAAACACATTTTAGTGGGGGGGGGGGGGGTTGGTAAACTTACCATTGTGTTTTCCTGCTCCCAGTATTCCACATTTTCAAACATTTGTGTGGAGTAAAGCACAAAGATAAACCAACCAATCAACCACTAAAATCGGGTCCGAAGGTGGTTTCCACCAAAAAGCGACTTGGCAGACAAGTTCATTTTAAATTTCTGATCGTGTTACTTCTAATCGTGGAATTTCAGCAGCCAACTTGATGAGGTGATGGTCTGTGCAGCCGCCTCCCGGTCTATAATATGTTTGTTGTTTTATTTATTATCAATTATTGTTTTTGTTGATAGTATATCCTTTGTACAAAAATTTGCCATTTCATGGGATAGTCGATAGTGTATCGAGGTCATACAACATTTCTCATTCTGATATTAGATATACTATCATATTACGTGGGTCGCAAATTATTTTTTTTGCGTACAAGTGGGTTGTGTGCCAGTAAAATATGGGAACCGTAGGGCTAGATGTAGCGGCATGACGTCATGTCACAGCATGACGTCAATCTTTGACGTTGCGCTATGACGTCACGCTTTACGATATTATTCGTGGGAATGCGCGTTATTTAATAACATTTCCAAGCATCAGTGAATAAATTAACTAACAGAACACTGAAATAAAAGTATATATTGTGTTAAAATCGACATATCAATCATTAGATGCATATATTTACGTAAAATTCTTTTGATATATAGAAGTATTCGTTAAATTCTTTGTCCATAGATACGTAAGATAAAAGCTTCATATGTCGAGCATCAGTGTTGCGATAAGTTTGCTTAGAGTATTACTTAGATCTATTAGTAAGTTGTTCATATTTTTTTTAAAAAATTCTTGCTTTTACTGATGACATGTTTCAGCCGTACGTAACTGTAAACTGATCTGAATAACGGATAACGTGAAAGGCAGATGAAGATTTTTTATTTATTTTATATCGCAATGAATTATTGCCATTAAAATGTGATAAGTATATGTATTAATATGCGTGTAACGGACGTATTGTTTCTCTGGCGGAATTATTAGCGTAGGTTAGGTTAGGGGATTCTACGATAACCGTGAAGCCGCAATTTGATGATGGATTCTTATGTAACTCGACGAAAAAAATTGGAAGTAGAGAATACATTTTTTTGATATATTCACTTAATTCTCGAGATATTGTACCTCAAAATTGACGTGGTTAGGTCGAAATGCGGCCTGGAAAAGGAGAAAAATTTCGCCGTTGCCAAATTTGATGATGATATCGTATGTAACTCGAAGAGACAAATCGAAAACAAAGAATATTTTTTTTTTCATATCTCGCTTAGTTCTCGAGATATTGTATCTCAAAATTGAGGAGGTTTGTGTGAGATCGGGTCTGGACCAGAAAAAATAAATTACCAAAACCGCTATATTTACACGGTGGAAATACACTATATGTGTTTTATTTTCTTCCTGGTGGTTGTTGTTAGGTTGAAATACGTCCTGGACCAGAAGAAACTTCGCCAAAAGCACAAGGAACTAAACATATAACTGATTTTTACATGATATATCTCGAAAACCAAGAAATAAATTTTTAAAAAATTATTATTTATTTTCGATTTGTTCTACAAGATTTCGTTAATGATTGAACTGCCTGTGGTTAGACTGAAATGCAACCTAGACCAGGATAGCAACAGAAATATTTTGTTACTGCGCAAGGCAATAGGAATTACATTATGATTTATTTTTGTGTTTGTTTAAGCAAGTGCTAAGAAATTATTTGCCAAAACACTGAAAGAAAAATTCTATTTTGTTTAAATTGACATATTAATTATCGCTTGATTTTTTTTTTTTTTTACTGTAATCATTACTTGGTTTGAATGAAAGAAGTTCTAAATTTTCGTGATATATGAGGACTAAGCTACAGTTAAAACTAATATTACGTGACATAACATAAGTTGTTGTGATTTAATTTAGCATCCTTCGTTTCCACTGTGGTCATTATTTCAACTGCATGTAAGCCGTGTCATCCGTTAACACATCGATCTTCATAACAGATAATAAAAAATAAAGCTGTAAGAACACGTGAAGAATTTGGAACAAGTTTATATAGCGATTCATGATAACACTCAAATGCGATACAGGAAATATTTCAATTCGCATGTGATAGAAGCTTTGGTTTTCTAGCGGCAATGTTATACTGAAATGCGACTTGCATCAAGTTGACAACTGAAAACTTTTGTACGTCACAAAGGACGAGAAATTATAGCACATTGAAATTTATTTCAAAACAATTCTGTTTAGGTAAGCAATTAAAAAGAAATTAATTGCCAGAACACTCCTTCAAACCCATCATTTTTGACGGGCTTTGTGGCTAGTTAGATGTTATAGAAGTATTCACATAAACCGAGACTTAGCATAAAAACAATTCAATACCTAACATACATTTATTCAAGAGATTTTGTCAATCATATAGAGATTAATCCAAATATGTATTAAACGTAGTCCATTTTCACTATCTTTTTCAACTGAACAACGCGCAAAAAGTGTCATGAAAAAAGATTAATCGAATGGTACATAAGAAGTAATAAAAAACTAAGAGACTTAGATCACTCCACTCTCGCCTCATGTATCTGTCTGACTAATGCTCCTGTATTGATTAGATTCCGCATACCAAAGACTGGAGATCAGAACCTGAATAGCCATCTGCAGCTTCCCCAGTCAAAGTGAAGGAAGACAAAGGAACTATGAACTAAAGTTCAGCAAGTGCCTGTAAGGTAAGCGCACCTGTTGTCGACAGTGGGCCCATAGGCGAAATGGAATTATGTCACGTTCGGGTTTAAAGAAATACGATGATTCAGAAAACTGTGTGTAAAACTAACAACCTGCCAAGCTTGCTCGTCAATCTAAACGGGCCCACGTGTTCGATGGTGAACAGCTTTTGTAGAGTGTGGTTACCGTTAGTAGAACCGCAACGTCGGGAAGTACTTTACCTATCTGTTAATGTAAGTTTGATTTACTTATTTGTAAATGTGATTACGATGAAATAAGTAAGTGTATGCATTCGTAGTTTTAAGAAGAATATTTCTGTTGCAGATAACATTTGTGTCAAATATAGGTACCTAGATTCTAGTGTGTTCCTTAAATCCACAGGTATATCGAATTTGTTAAAAAAAAAAAAAAAAAAAAAAAAAACAATACGCTATGATGCAACGACATATTGTGTCCTTCTTCGGTATATACATAACACATTTAGTAATCTGTTGTTTCCCGTATCATGTCTCAGGCAGATAGTGAATCCCATTACTTGCTAACAACTTCTTTCAAAACAAGTTGATATTGCAAAAGAAAATCTAAGCCTTTTTTTTTTTAATTTAACTTTATAATTTTTATGAAAGTAATTACTATCGTAAAGTTGCGTTGCTTGTTTTAATTTACATTATTCCTCAGGCATGTGGTATTTGAGTTCAGGTCTGGCAACCATGAGACCCTATATAAGTGTGAAATTGCTTCATTGGGGTCAATCGATCCGTTCGTCAGCTTATTTTATTTTTTATTTATTTATTTATTTTTTATTTTATTTTTGTGTGAGCCCGATAATATTTAAGGGTAGTGGAAAGGAGTTATAGACTATGGATACAAAATGTGTCACATTTTGGAGCTCATCTATTTCAAAATGTCGACTATGGGAGCAATTACTGAAATTTATGGTTTTTTAATTTTATACTAGACTTGCAACGAATAGCATATTCGGCCATACGCCGAATACCGAATATTCGGCAGACTTCCTGGCCGAATAGCCGAATATTCGGCAAAAGTATTTTGCCGGAATGAGCCAAAATCTGTATTGCTGTTCTTGTCTCTCGCCCGCCTGTTAAAGCAGAGTTACCTCCCACCACTCTGTGCCTGTTTTAACAAGCTTGAAGTATGGCCTCAAGTATCTACGTTGGATTATTTATGACATTACTTTTTTTTTCTTAAGAATAACATCCAATGAGGTGTGAAGATGGAAAAGCTTTCTTACAATAGTTCATAATACGGGATAAGCAATTGGTATAACCTTCTTAAGACCGAATTGCTGATACCACTTTCTGAACTGCCCCCTACATAGTACGATAGTGATTACTTCGATCAATAATCTTCTTGTAGTATGATATGCCATTCTTGACTATATGGATCGATAACAGAGTGCAGTATTTCCGTAGTCACAAGATCCTCATGCCTCGTTTTTAAGTCTGTGAGAAGGGCATTTAGACTAAATGTTGAATATAGGCCGAAACGTCATCATCCTCAACGTTTATCAGTTACATGTTGGAGAACTGGGAAGATTCGTGGCTTCCGTTTTGTTTGAATATATTAATTCTGACAAGAAAACCTAAAATTATGGCAATGCAGGGTTGGCCTCAATTCGTTGTATCATTCATACTCTCCAATTAATTGTTGCCGATTGTCTGAAAGTTCAGTCAGAAGTGATGGAAATGATAGCTACAGGAAGGAGGATCGCGACTCATTTCAATCATTCCGGTATTGCGCAAGAAAAACTGCAAAAGCAATTGGGTCTCCCCGAGCATGAATTGGTGCAACATGTCAGTACGCGGTGGACAGGGCCGGCGCTAGGAATTTCGGGCCAGGGGTGAAACGGGCGACCTTTTTTTTTTAGCTCTACAAACTAGCCGGGTGACGATGGGTGGATTCTTGCTTCGAGACCTGGGGACCCCTGCAGGCGGTCATCGGGGCTCCCCATCAGCCGACGGGCCCGGATACATTTCACCCGCTTACCCCCCCTCCCCTAACGCCGGCCCTGGCAGTGGAATTCCACATATTATATGCTTGAAAGGCTAATGGAGCAAAAAACGGGTAATTTCAGTGTATCTCACGGACTGCAATATTGTCAACTTGACTGCTGCTCAATGGGAGCTTTTAGAGCAAATCTTGAGATTACTACAACCATATGAAGAACTAACAAAAATCACCAGTTCCGGATATGCATGCATTTCTGAAATTATTCCGTATGTTGTTGCTCTAACGCGATATTGCAATAAAACTAACACATCAGAGCTAACAGCCAACTTAAGCCAAGTGAGACTTGTCATGCAACAAGGGTAGAACGAACGATTTGAAGACATTGCCACAAATAAAAATTATTTGTCGGCAACCACTTTGGACCCTCGCTTCAACTGCAAAGAGAAAAATCGGGGAAGTATATTTTGATCGATGGTCTAAAGACGTACTGTGAAACATGCAGCGACGGCAGCGCGAATTCGTCCCCTATTCAGTCCAAGAGGATGACGGAAGAGTCGGGTCACAGTCAGAATACACACTCATCTTTTATGGATTGTTTTGAAGAGATCGTTACAGAGAAAAGTACGATCAATGCAGGGACATCACAAGGAAAAAATGCAGTTGAAACTGAAATTTATGTTTATTTAAATATTAATAGTATATCATGGCATGATAATCCGTACATTTGGTGGCAAGCAGGAAGAGAGAAATTTCCGTGTTTGACAAAGCTTGCAGCAAAATACTTGTCCGCGCCAGGAAGCAGTGTTTATTGCGAGCGGCTTTTCTCTGAAGCTGGAAATGTCTACGAGAAGAAAAGAAGTAAACTACTACCTGACAATGCAGAAAAATTAGTATTTCTGCATCACAATCTTCCACTCATAAATTTCAGTTATGATGATTCCAGTGAATATGTATTTAATATTTTTATTTTGCTTTGATATCGTGTAAGTTTGACCATGCACGATTATTTTTTGTAATTGTAAGATAAATACATTACCATGCAATGAATCAATCGTTTTATTTTAGGCAATTATCTAAATAAATAAAAAAATCTAAGTATTCGGTATTCGGCCGAATAGTAAAAAAGTGGCCGAATAGGCCGAATACCGAATAGTTGCTGAATATTCGTTGCAAGCCTATTTTATACGTTTGCTCTTTCAATTTACTTGCAACTGTTAAATATAATGGAAAATAAATATTATTGACTTTGTATTAGAGCTCAGGCTGGAGGAGGGTGGAGTGGAGTGGTGAATGCCGAAGATCTCCACCTGGACCAACCTTACCTTCTCACCTTTATATTTTAACATGAAGTCTAAATATTAAAAATGGTTTTAATTTAGTGGTTGCTACAAGGTGAACTAGAACCATGTACTTTACACCAGAAATAAAATTTGATTTATTGGGTCTTAAGGATGATACAATGCCAGGTAACATTTAACTTTACGTTAATCATATTTCAAAGGCAACAAGCTATACCTGACAGTTACATTCATAGGTAAAAGAAAACATAAAACTGAATTAACTATTTCAACAAAGAACAAATGAACATATTATCAAAACGGCAACACAGGCCATCATATTGATGTTAACGTTCACAATGAAAGGGGAAAACCCAGGGCGCCAGTTTAAAATGAGAAGCACTGTCTTGCATTTGATACAAACCTGCAAGGTGCTAAAATTGAAATTAATCATGAAATCAGCTAGCTCAGTGATTTAGGACGGTAGTAGAGTCTGTCTCAGGGCCGCTTACGGATTTGCAAGTCTCATCAAAACCCACCGGAGTGTGACCGTATGCTTCCGTACTTTACCATGCGTCGACGTGAAGAAATGTGACACCGACAATGCCACAACAGCTGCGAAACCAGGATGGTGGTTTCGCCACCTTCCACAATAAACCTCAGGCTATGGCAGGCTTGCCATATAATTTCCCGCTCGCCTGAGCAAGAAAGTACAAGTCAATGTGACCGGACCCAGTCACTCATGGCCGGATGTGAGCGTGTTGGCTTCAACACGTCTGCTCGGTTGTTGGTCCGGACTGCAAGTGCCGCTTAAGATGGCCTCTTCCTTCTTCCTCGGAAAGTCGTCTCTCCACATGTAACAAACTCCCTAGAATTAGTACTGTGGACCCTTATGACATTCACGATTGGTGCATTGAAACAAGTCCGTCGTCACGTGTTTTTATCGCGCCCCCCCCCCCCATACGCTATCGCCGTTCGCGCACTTTTCGTAGCCTCGAGCCAGCGTCAGAGACGGGAGCAAGTTCACTGTCCCTAACGGGTTTTCCAGCGCGTGCCTGCATTGTTCAGGGGTAGGCGTCTCACTGTCGCGAAGTCTCAACGACTTTGTCTGTCCCCAAACCGTTAAAATGGCAGCTTTCAGCTTCCCAAACCAAATGTTACTGAACACTAAGCTTTACAGAAATTAAATTATAATAATAATGACTTTGGCTGCCTGGGTTGAATATACAATTATTACCTATGCAATATTTCTATTATCTACCATATTTTCGATCTACATAATTGAATATCATAACGAAATCTGAATATTACAAAGAAAAAAATCTGAATATAAATTAATTATTTAATTATTCGTTGTGGGTGACTCTGTCATACCACAACTTTGATGTGCATGGTTATTAAGTGGTGTAGTAAGAGGCTTCAAAGTTGGAAAAATAAATCATTAACGTGTAGGCAATATTCGCTCTTATCCTAAATGAATTAAACTGGATAGCTCATGCGAATCAAATAGGCTAGAGATGCCTTTGCAGAACCTTTTTTATGCATATTGAGGCACTCTGAATGAAGGTATCTCTGTTTACTGTTGTAGACGGCGAATCCTTCCCAAACCATACTCGAATAGTCTGCTATGCCACAGACTGTGATGGCCGTAACCGGCGATAAAATTCCAATAAAACCAATTATTTAAAGATTTTTCTTAATAATGGCAATGTTCAATATGCTACTTTATTGTATTGCGTAATCTTTCAGTATGAGACATATTTATGTGAGAAGCGCGTAATAATAGTTACGGTGAGTTATCTTGCAAAACTAAAATAATAATAAAAGCATAATTTTTTTTAACTTACAATGGTTCTAGAGATCAACAAACTGATGCTAATAACTTTTATTTTTTGTATAAATGTGCGAGTTTGGGGGTAATAATACTGATAAAACATTTAAGAGATTTACGTGGAACAATGAAAAATGAGATTGGAAAAAAAGAACACTATCACATGCGCATTAGTAAAATTGATAAAGAATGGATAGTAAAAAAAAGTAGAATACAATGAACTTCTCAGCATAAAGAGAGGAAGATAGAGATTCCAACAACGCTTTGAATACCAGAAGAAGAATGGGAAAGGGAAAGAGGCAAACACGAAACAGTATGACGTCTAAAATTAGAAGAGAAGAAGAAAAAGCGTGAGTTTTGACAAGTGAATTTAAGTGCTTATTTTCATAATTACTGCAATATTGTTTCCATCTCTCTTTTGCGAAATTTGTGGGAATGCCTGTATCGTTCTTATAAAACCTATTTTATTCCTGACCCACCGATTCAATACACCAGTGTAACACCCCACTACCATCCATAGACCTCTAAACAACTTTCCGTTTTTACTAGCAAGAGATGTTACTATCATCAATTAGGGAGATTTTATTTTTGGTAAGTGTCTTACGGTTGCTGATGACAATGTCATTAGATCTGGTGAGTTAAATGAAAAAGGTGTTGTATCATAAACTAATAATGTTAACTGTCATGAAGTTTACTACTTGGTTACCGAATCAAATATTGGTTGCTAAACTTTACATAAAATAAAAGCAAAGAAGTTTGAAATTCACAGGCAGAGAACTGTAAAGGGAGGATGCTAATGAGATAGTGTAATCAAATTTCTGATGAAAGGATTTTTTGTTCTGTTTTTCTGGATAAACAACGAAACATGGCAAATGTTACGTATCCAATCGCGAGGCTCAGTTAAATCGTTTTTCTGTTTTTCATCGTTTCAGGGTAGAGAGTTGCTGGAATTGGTAAACACCAGAGAGCTGTGTGTTTTTAATACACATCACCAACAGTCCGATGAATCACCCAATTTTAATTAGGAGCTACGTTGACACAGGCAATGAACACAAATCTTCGTGTTCTCGTTTGCAATTCAGCGTGACATAAATTCTCTAAAGTGCTGAATACAGTTTCGGTCTAATGTTGTGAGGTTATTTTTGATATGGAGACGCTTTGAGAAGCAGCGGAATCGTAATTTTTTGATAACTAAAACAAATATGGCTGACATTAGACTTTATTGTGTGAACAGTAAGACCTCATAAGTGATATTTGATTTATAAGTTTATTTTTGTGTAAAATTACAGTTTTCTCCCAAGTTGTATTAACCAAATCTATGAACCTGTCACAGGTATAAATCCCAAATGAGCAATGTGCTGTAGTGTATATTGTAACGCTTATACTACTTTTTTAAAATGTAATTAATTTCAGTTCGCGATATAGTTAAGGGGTTATAATCTTAATCCTGCAACCAGCTTCACCCAATAGAGACTTCAGACGATTTAAGATTCCTGGAACTCAAAAACCAAAGTAACAAAAAGGGTTTCAAACTACATAAATCTGCCAAGTATTTCCTCATAATAGTCAGAACTATAATATTTAATATTGTCGTTTTTTTTTTCATAGGCTCACTGACCAATATTTACAAAATCTAATCAAAAGATCCGCCGTACCCAATGATAATCACACCACTTTCAATTTTTCTATCATCTGTTGACTGTTCCGTTCAACATATTATATACCAGTTACATAAACATTACGAAGATAGTACCCTTTGAATTTTCACATTAATTAAGTTCTAATTACGTCTCGTTTAATAGTTTCATACATTTTAAGCAATATTGCAACTATTCTTCAACAATTTAATCTCGCTTCCTGTTGCGAATTTCAAAGCTACGCATCTAACTGTCTTCCCTCTTCTGAATATACTAATACCACTTACCAGTGGGATAGCGAACAATTTAAATCTTTTATGCAGTCTGACAATATTCACTTTTCTACCCCACGTGATCCTATCTTTCCGGAATTATAAAGAATAATTTAATTATGTATTACTGCTCTGTTGAATCGCATCTAATCACTGACGAAGTTAACTGACCCTCAACTACTCGTTTACCATATCAGCCACAGAGAAAATAATGGTGGTTCTCGGGCAATAATTAACTACTCTGAGCCCTCAAGAATTCTGAAAGACTTGTCGACGAAACTAATTATGACTTGGCTGCGCTTCACATATCTCTGGTTCAATAATTTTAGTGGCCAATCCTTGAGCTCCAAAACGTCATTTTACCTGCTGACCTGTGTTTATACGTTTTCTCAAATTTCTCGATCTGATGCAGCTTGGCTGACGTGTCTACTGAAGACGATTATGTACTCAAGTCGTCTGGTGTCACGTTTCCGCCAGCGATATACCCAAACCTTTTTGTCACATGCTAATACTCCTAAAATGACTCAAAACTCCGCAAATAAAACCCTAATATAAGCCCAAGTAACCTTATAGTACTCATACATATTATACATTTTTAATAACTTCTTTTACTTGTAAGATACACAGTAAAACAAATTATAGCAATTAAAAAATATTTCGTTATCATTATTGCAAACTGTTTTCGTAGTTTTGAATCCTAGAATTAGTTTGATTCTTTTCTCTTTGACTTGATTTTAAGTGACAAATACGAGAACTTCTACAAATTCTATTACAGCATCAAGAAATAATAAATTTTGATACTTATTCGTCGATATTTATTTATACCCCTAATAACTTATTGATAAGCTCATTAATTATCGTATGTTATTTGATAATTAAAGATTAATATTATTTTGTAGGTTTTATTAGTTGGGATAATATACGTTTATAACATTGTGTAACATAACCGTTGAAATTACGGATATAATTTTAGTATGAATTGTGATCTGAGAAGTAAATGTAACGTCTTTGGTGGAGCGATTACTTAGCGCGCTTTGAAACAGTCTTGTATTGGCGACGGTCGAGTAAGCTACGGCCAGCGAGAGCTTATATGCCGCGGCCGGGAGCGTGTGTGTGTATCGCTTAACCGAGGCTCAGTGTTGTAAGACATTGTGTGGACATTCTGGAGGTATTTTTTTGGACTATGAAGGTTATTTTGAATGAACTGGTTTCACATAAACTGTGTATGTTGAACTGCTATTGATTTGGATCACGTCAATTGTGTGATAATTAATTACGGGGCTTGTACTGAATGTTACAATCCTTGATTATCCTCGAACCTGCATTCTTTGGAGAAGAAGTTTAGTTTTTAAGTATCTGCTGGCTTGCTTAGATATTTGTAGTTTCAGAGGAATAAATGTGAGTGAACTGTGAAAGCTGAAATGCTGTGTATTTCTCAGTACTTTCTTACTTGTTTTCTCTGACTACAATTCTAGTTTATCTAACTAGTAAAGATCAGCAGATTGGCGACCGCACGGCTGACCGAACTTTTTTTATAAGTGTTAATTCATAATTAAATCTAAAAGCCCCAACAAGTACTACGCCAAGACGACTGTGAGCTTGCAATTGATTGAAGTTAATATAATCTTCTAGGGTGACTAGCCGCGTGAAAACTCCCTGGTCGCTTGGCTAGACATCCGAGAAGACTATATTAATTCTCAACGCCGAGACAAACTTTGATCTTATGTATTGATTGAAGTTATTAACATGAACATTGAATTTACTTTCAAATGATAAGACATCTATTCAAAAATCAACTAACACAATCATTATCTCAATAACTCACGCAGTAATAAAAAATCAACACAATTTCTGACATTAAATAAACATTCGCATAATAGAAATATAAGTGAATGATAGAACATGAGTTGGAATCGTCTCAACAGCAAAATCACGCCTGAGTCTTTTATCTCGTTGATGTTACTCAAAGTGTCGTCTTTGGCCTAAGAAATAAAAGAAGTTGCAGTGAACCGTTCTGAGCGTCGTCCCACTATCAATTTATATATATATATATATGTGTGTGTGTGTGTGTGTGATACTGCGCATCAGTCTGAATGGAGACTGAGATACTGTAAATGCATCATTGCTGATCCAATAAATTTGATGGCTCTTCCACTATAGCAAAATTAAATGGCGGCAACGCTTGAATGAGTAAACTACTAGTTCTTGTCAAGAATCTAATTCTTTCCAAGTGTTGGAGATCGAACAGCAGAGATTTTGTGTATTTTTCTCTTTTCCATGGTTTCTTGCATACCACCGTTCTGCCAACTTCCAAACTGATCGCCAGTAAATCTGTTTCATGCTTTCCGCTTCTAGTAACGTGACTCCCGGTACGTAAAACAAAATTACTATAACATTTACTATGTTTTAGATTTTCACATTAGTCCTGCTTCGCCAATTCAAACATTTTCCACTCTTATGCACCTCCAATTTCCCTACAAGTCGTATATCAACACTAGAATTTTGAATGATTTTGTATAAAAAAAAAATCAGTTGATAAGAATCAATATCATTAAGATGTTAAATATACATGTTTGTAAGGCTATTCATTTGAACGCCCATCGATAATGACAGGTATCACACGTGAGGGTAGCAGGAATTTGTTCTGGAATTGTTTCTAAGGAAAAACGAATAATAATTAATCATAACCTTTTTTTATTAATATTTTCGTGATTTCTTTCTCCGATTAGACGCTAGCAGTAACTGGCTAACATGTTTTTAAGTAACTGCATTTTATTTTAAATGATGTAAATTTTTATTGGTGTTAAAAACCTGTGGTGTTACCTGTGTTTCGTGTAAACTTTCAATGAGTTTTTAATTAACTTCTCCGTTTCTTATCTTCTTGTCAAAGAAAAAAAAATCTTATGTTGTGACTTTGTAATAGTAACTGTTGCAGAGAATATGGCTCAAATATCGGATGCTCTTCTCTTTGCATCAATTTCTGCATGTAATGGTCGCAAATAAACAAAGAGGAACATGTAAATTTGAACTAACGTCGTGATGTACTTTTTAAATTTCTGCCTTGTACTATATATTTTTTATCTCTGCCCTTCCTATTGCTATATAGTTACTTCCTCAACAGACAATTGTCTTTTAGGTGGCATCGCAGTTACACTTCCATTCAACAATGTAAGTGCAAATAATATCAGATAGAGTTACCTATTTTAAATTTCTCGGTTAGACAAGCATAGCTGTGGTGGCGGCCAATTAAACTAACACTTCGGGCATCATCGGACTCACCGAGGATTGCCGAACTATCGAGTTAACATCGTCCCCACGTAACGCATTTTAACCATCTTTTTGTTCTTCTTTTCTCCCCGTCTTACTTTTCAATTAATTGCAAATGGAGCTTCTCATGTCCTACACGTTTCAAATCTGCCGGTCGTGTCCTTTTTCGCCTATTTTGACCTCCAATGACATGTTTCACGTTAGATGTATGCTATGGTGCGGCAGACAGTCGTTTATATGGCATCTTCTCCTGTCCATCTGATATCTATGAAATTACACTCCTGGAAATTGAAATAAGAACACATTGACGCCGGTGTGTAAGACCCACCATACTTGCTCCGGACACTAAGAGAGGGCTGTACAAGCAATGATCAAACGCACGGCACAGCGGACACACCAGGAACAGCAGTGTTGGCCGTCGAAGGGCGCTAGCTGCGCAGCGGTTGGGCACCGCCGCAGTCAGTGTCAGCCAGTTTGCCGTGGCATACGGAGCTCCATCTCAGTCTTTAACACTGGTAGCATGCCGCGACAGTGTGTACATGAACCGTATGTACAGTTGACGGACTTTGAGCGAGGGCGTATAGTGGGCATGCGGGAGGCCGGGTGGACGTACCGCCGAATTGCTCAACATGTGGACCACGAGGTCTCCACAGTACATCGATGTTGTCGCCAGTGGTCGGCGGAAGGTGCACGTGCCCGTCGACCTGGGTCCGGAAAGCAGCGATGCACGGACGCACGCCAAGACCGTCACATCCTACGCAGTGCCGTAGGGGACCGCACCGCCACTTCCCGGCAAATTAGGGACACTGTTGCTCCTGGGGTATCAGAGAGGACCATTCGCAACCGTCTCCATGAAGCTGGGCTACGGTCCCGCGCACCGTTAGGTCGTCTTCCGCTCACGCTCCAACATCGTGCAGCCCGCCTCCAGTGGTGTCGCGACAGGCATGTATGGAGGGACGAATGGAGACGTGTCGTCTTCAGTGATGAGAGTCGCTTCTGCCTTGGTGCCAATGATGGTCGTATGCTTGTATGGCGCCGAGCAGGTGAGCGCCACAATCAGGACTGCATACGACCGAGGCACACAGGGCCAACACCCGGCATCATGGTGTGGGGAGCGATCTCCTACACTGGCCGTACACCTCTGGTGATCGTCGAGGGGACACTGAACAGTGCACGGTACAGTCAAACCGTCATCGAACCCATCGTTCTACCATTCCTAGACCGGCAAGGGAACATGCTGTTCCAACAGGACAATGCACGTCCACATGTATCCCGTGCCACCCAACGTGCTCTAGAAGGTGTAAGTCAACTACCCTGGCCAGCGAGATCTCCGGATCTGTCCCCCATTGAGCATGTTTGGGACTGGATGAAACGTCGTCTCAAGCGCTCTGCACGTCCAGCACGAACGCTGGTCCAGCTGAGGCGCCAGGTGGAAATGGCTTGGCATGCCGTTCCACAGGACTACATCCAGCACCTCTATGGGAGAATTGCAGCCTGCATTGCTGCGAAAGGAGGATATACACGGTACTAGTGTCGACATTGTGCATGCTCTGTTGCCTGTGTCTATGTGCCTATGGTTCTGTCCGTGTGATCATGTGTTGTATCTGACCCCAGGAATGTGTATATAATGTTTCCCATTCCTGGGACAATGAATTCACGGTGTTCTTATTTCAATTTCCAGGAGTGTATTTCTATTCGAAACTGAAATTTAGAATTCTAATATAACACCGAATTCACAGAACTTCAAGCCTCCTCAGCATCTATTTTCCTTACTTATCACCAACAAAAACTTTCACATGAGATAGCGGCATTTATTAGTTTTCCTTAAATACTAATCAGCTGCTGTTAAAGAGGAATAAAGTATTCTTGGGGATCTCCTTCCTTTTATTTCGGTTACAGTCGGCAAAAAGGCCACGCCTATTGTATTCACATGTTCAAACAAACTTAAACTTTCAACCTGCAACGCGAGAACCGTGAGGGATTACGCTGTCTTTGAATTGTAGGCATTTTTGGTTTGACCGTTTCGGTCAATCTCGTTAACTTCAGCTATTTCTTATTATCTTACACTCAACTCATGTTGTTTCTTCCAGGTATTGAGTTTCTTCGTTTGACAATCATGCTGAGGTTTTCTTCCTTCAGCTCTGTTGCGCGTTATAGAAATTGATAGAAGCTCTTGACTCGTTATGAGATTGCATAATTAGAGATTGATGAACTACAGTGCCTGTTTGCTTAAATTCGTAGCTTTGGTTGAGAGGTAGTGGATACAAGTTTAGCTAGGTGAGGCAGAGGAGCGGTAAAAAAACGGGTAAGTGCCAAGATTTGTTTGAAATATCTTTCGGTTGTGGTAACGACGTTTGTTCTCTGAGGAGATGTGGAATATATCGTATCGTAGAAAAAATGTTTACTGTTTGCGGGACTACTGCGAAACACATTTTCCGTCTCCTGAGCCGGCTGTACTGCGCTTCAATCAGGGCCTCACTTTGCGCCGGCGAATACGCCGGCTAAATTGTAATTTCACCGAGTGCTGCTTCTATCCTGTGTGATGTCTGTGTCCCAGAAACGACGCAAGCTCGACACACGTGGCTGTGTAATCACAGATGAAAGCAGTATGTGCGCGGCTGGATCATGTAAATCGTCCCCTGGAAAATCACTGAGAATAGATGGTTCAACGCATTTTACATAGACATATCAAAATGTAATCAAATTTCAAAATGTAACATATTATATGCCGAGAAGATTTCAAGTTGTGGCGGATATGTATTTCACAGTTGTACCAACTTATAATCTGACGATTATTACGTCCCAATGTTGGGTACCTTTGTAATGGCTCTGGTTGGAAGAGGGTTACCTAGACATTTAAGCTTAAAGCTGAGGGAAAATTTTTAATTTTACTAGTTGGATGGATTTTTTTCTATATATACTTTAATATTAACTTGGTATAAGAGGTTATATTTACATGAAATTTTTAATATGAATTAAATAATTGGATTGACTGGGATAAATAATGGCATAGCTCAGGTCTTTATTGATCACTTAAACATGTTGAAAAGAATGATTTATTCATTAAAATGTAATTTAACTTTTGTACATTTCATTAACATTGAAATTATAAAACACTAGCTCGTACCCGCGACTTCGTACGCGTGGAATAAGAATTTTTTCCAGATTTAAATATAGAAAGTTGTTGGTAACGAAGGCTTGGTCCCAAACAATATCGAGTCGGAATAATATGACAGGAAAGCTATCACTATATCATTGTACCGTCGAACCTATCTCTTGAAGAGAATCAATTTCCAACATATTTCTGTCACCATTCGATAAGGTCTCAAAATTTCGTGACTATAACTGTTAATCATACTGGAAAAATATCATGTGCCCTTCATACAGATATCCTTATAAAATTCCATTACAACGATATAGCCATTTAGTCGTCAAAACGTAACAAAAAGACAGAGACTTACTTTCGTATTTATGATAATGTTACTGTGGTTCACACTCACACACTGACTGCGAACAACACCTGAGGGATCATTATAACGTAAAAAAGTGTACACTTACAACATTGCAAGACTACCTACGATTTGCCTCGCATTGCACCCCTTACTTTCTAATATCTACAGTTTAACATTCAATCCGAATAACCTACGGCCCAGGCCTGACTCTTACAATGAAAAACAATTTTTTAAAATCTTAGCCTCCACGGAGATTTGAACCGGAGATCACGACGTTCGTAAGCAAGCGCTTTAACCACTGTGCTGCCAGTCCACTACACGGAAACACGGTACGGAGACGTCCATATCCATCGTGTCTGTCTATCGCCGTATTTCGAAGTTATGAGGCAACATGTGTTATTTATACAGATAATTTTTCAACCAAATGTAGACAGTATTTTTCTCCTTGTTTCAAAGGATAAGTGTGCAAAGTTTCATCGAGATCGGATGAAAACTGTGGATTTGTATGAAGAACAAACAAACAAACATTCATCTTTATATATAAAGATTAGTCAAATCGGTGCTACGGTTCCTTCTTTGTTGTGAACTATTCTTCACTTGTTAGAAAGAGATTACCGCATTTCAGATGAGATAAATAACAACGTAGCTTGGAGTGGTAAAAGTGTCACTAAGCCCAGGCGAATTGCGTTCTAGTATCTCCGGGATACTGCAAAATCCCTCGATATCACCAGCTGTTGAGATCAGCAGATGGAACTGTAATCATCTGATTGAGATGGCGACTCAATGTCCGTACAGCCACGGACCCAGACGATTGTTGCAGATTAGACTCGAGACTCCAAATCTCACAATGTAGATTGGTTCCGGAATCGCGTCAGAGAATCTTCAGTCTACTCGCCACGGAAGCAGAACTGCAATTCCCAGATCACAGCTTCTCACTGAACCAGGTTCTCTCCTCGTCTTCTCGTGGTGGGAAGAAGTTGCTTTCAATCAAGGGTTCTTTGTGTTTGATGCTGATTCTCCATAGGCGCATGGAACAGACATTTTTATAATTGTTCGTCCGTTGGCCAGTACAGATGGGTTTACACCTGAAGAAAACGACAGAGCTAGCCGTAAATTATCATGACATAATCTGGCGGTGCAGCCGTGAACATAACGTTGTAATAAGTAACTGGTTTAATGAGGCCACTAGGTAATATTATTCAGGGATGAGGAGGAGAAAATCAGAGGATCACATAAGTGAGCAGACTAATAAAACTGAATAGATCCTGAAGATATTGTGGGGAAACTAAACATACCTGAAACGCGTGAAGAGGCCTGAGTGTATAGCATTACTACAGATCTATTAAAAATAGCAGTGTACATAATCTCTCCTCATAATATTATTTGGATTGAGTATGGAAACTCGTTAATTACTAGATTACTGGGAAAATGCAATAGTAGTAAAGGTCCATGAAGAAGGTAGTTAATGGGGTGATTGGTATGCACACATCAGAAATGTCTGTAAAGAAAGAAACTGGTTCGCAAAACAACTTCTTTTGGAAAAGATCTTCATGTAAATCTTTGAAAGTGAGTTATATTGTATTAGAACTGGTTTCTCGGCGCTCTCTCTCTAATTATGTGAAATTAATAACTGATAATCTCGGGTAGAACAAAATTAATTAAATTCAGTTATCAAATAAAAAGGTTTCTTTAAGAAAACAGCACATTTAAGATAAAGTTTTTATATCCTGACCACTTATCACCAATTATGCAGATAACAGACAAGAATTATTTGATTTGAAAATAATATCAGTTATATGTCACACCCTTTACCTGCAAAAATGATCAACCTTAGAAAAATCTGACCACTATCACATTAATATCAAACTTATCATCTCTGCTAACATCACAAACTCTTTACAGATCATTTAATATTTAAAAACACAAAAGCAAAGACCTTCGTAAATTCTACAGACAGAATTATTTAATTGTGAGCTTCGGCTACGACTCATTGAATGGACTCATTGAATGAGGGTAAAGAAAAAACTCCTCTCGTGCAAACCTCTTAGCCATGGCGTTATTTTCGTTGTGGAAGGTGAAGATAAAGATTATTGCAAACCGACTTTACTAAGTCAATCTATTCTCGACTCTGTCACCAAAACACTTGAGCGACGTTTTCTTTCACACAGATTGCTGACGCGAAATACTAAGTCCCGAAAGTAGTAGAAGGAACTAGTAATAATTTATACTTTTCGCTTTATATGTTGCCAGCTGGTGTCGATTCCATTACCCAACGGAGGTGTAGGCACTGCGCGAAGTCTAGAAGTCGTCCTTCATCTTCTCCTCTGTCAGCGGCCTTTTCTGATGGTCAGTCTGGTGCCCTGATATGACGCACTGAGTGTGATAACACTCTGGCACCGAGCGTGGTGGGTGAACTGTTAACGTCCTGGCCTCGCATTCTGGAGGACGTGGGTTCGAATCCGTGTCCGGGCACCCAGATTTAGGTTTTCCATGGTTTCCCCAAATCACTCCAGGCGAATGCCGGAAGCTTCCTTCAATATACCATTGCCAAATTCCTTGCCCGCAGTTCTTTCCCGCCTCTAATGACCTCGACGGCGACGAGGCGTAAAGCCATAAGGAAAATACGCTCTGGCATCGCATTCGAGAGGATGCAGGTTCAAATCCCGTTCGTCCATCCAGGTTTGAGTTTTCGTATGGTTTCCCCGGATCACTCAAAACGAATGGTTCCTCCTAACAGATCATGGTTTAAATTCTTCCCGTTCCTTACTCCCGATCCTTTCATGCCTCTAATGATCTCCACGTAGACCCAATATAGGTATTACACTTTAACAATATAAATATATACACAGTTTACTTAAATTAAACAATTTTTCCTATTCGCTAGGCACATTTTCATTCGGCCTCATAACCAGAAATTCTCCATTTCATCTCTTTGGCATTGGCTGGTGCATTGTAGAAATTCGTTACTTTTCGTAAAGGATCGTCAATCGGACCTCGCTCTCTTCGATATTATATCCTTGTATAGAATCCTGTGCGTGATAAAACCACAATCCAGTATATCTCTGTTTAAGCACTTTACACCCATTCGTCTCGGTATTTTAAAAGTGGTTCCAATGTTTTCATACATAAGCGTAATTCTGAATTTTACACGGGTGCCGATTTGCCGTAGTCCATTCATAGAGAGATAAACACAGCTTCCAGGGGTGTCTTCATTCATGACAGCACCTGCTGTCGCCAGTTAAGAGGGTCTCTGCCCATTCCACTTGTCACCCGAATAAAATAGTCGGGGCAGGTGGTGTAGCGTTTCTCTTTCACGGAGACAATTATCAAACTTCGGAAGCTGGCGTCTCTCGCAGGTCAAGTAGACAGTTACTTTTTTAGACGTTTATAATACATCTGGGGCTACCCATGTTAATTAAACACAATTTGGTGTTAAAATAACACTACAATATACAAGATATTTCCGATAATATGAACAAGCGAGGCGAAGATGATAGTGTAGCATTAGATCTCTCCAAGATACAAAATAGTACAGGAATTAAAAAGGTAGAACGCATAGAGTTTGGGGAGGAAATGCAGTATCAAAAGATTTCTAAATGAAAGCGAGAGAGCTACAGCGTGTTGTAAACGTTGCTATTCAATATACTGTTAATTGATTGTGTTGACGGTTTAGTCAGAAGTTAGATTCTTTGCAGACGATACCTCGTTATATAACAGAATTAAAATTGGAGAGGACTGTGAACATCTGCATAATGACCTGGACAGAATATCGAACTGGGTTGGTCAACATGGAATGTAGATAACTGTCAATCTTACTAGGTACACAGATAGTAGTTAGAAGACAAGTAAAGGTTTTCTATTATTATATAGTGGAAAAGGAATTGCTTTTTGATGACGTTATGTGTAAATAAATGGGTATAACTTTTTATTTGTGGAGGTTTCAAAATATTTCAGATGAGGGGATGTATCATTGAAGTTAGAGAATTGGGTTACAGAACCTTGATTGGACCGTCACTTGAATATGTTACTGTAGTATGGGACTCAGATTTTGGGTATTAGATTGAGAAGTTGGAGGGACTGCAAAGGAGGACAGATTAGATTTGTTTGTGAAAATGCCGAAAGGGCATTATTAGTAACTCAGATGAGTTGGAAGTCGTTGGAAGATAGAGGTGAAGAGACTGTTTGGATTTTACAATGGTCATTGGTGATGATGCTTGAATGGAAGTTGGAAAGTCCATGAAAGAGAATGTATTATTATAACCACTAGCTATCATTTGATATGTTATGAAAATTTTGTTTTGTTGTTACGTATCACGGACTGGAAAAATTTAACAATAACTCTGAAAGATTTGTGTAGTTAAAATTCGTAGAGGGCAAAATTATGTTGGTGATGAAATTGTTCTGAAAAATTTAGGATAAAAAATGTCATGAAACGGGCAAACAGGTGTGTCGGACAGTTGCAGTCGGGGAATATGTACTATTGCAATTAAACTGAATTCAGTTTAGTTTTAAGGGCGTGACAGACAAACGCGGTTATCAATGAGGCTGTTACCAGCCAGGTCAACTATCTAGAGTGAGAGAAGTCGATTGCTTTCCGGTTGTCTTCCAAAGTGTAAAAGTGTTGGTAACTGCAACGCCTTGTGTGGATGGCTGTGATTGTGTATGTGTATTTAGTGGGGGGTATTATTATTGAGACGATGACTTCCTTTCAAACTTGTCTCACTCTTGACGGACGAATCACTGTCATTGTGTCGTATGCTCCCAAACCACACACACTGAGGAGGAGTTTCGGTGTAATGCAAGAGTCTGCTACATGATACTGTGATTAACAATCGTGTAGCACAGCCTCTCCTATCATGCCGGCCGTGGGTCGAATGATGAAAATTTCCATTCCTTGAGCTCGACGAAGCGAACCTGCGTCGAATGCAAGACGCCGTTACTGTTTCCTAGCTATCACAACCACGAAGAGAATTTAATGTCCTTTAGGTCATAAAAGTTTAATGAAGACGTAGAGCACGGTGCCTTCTTAAGATAACTTTGGTCATTTGCTCGCTACTGAATAAAACGTCAAGAACCAGCTGGAAAAGAACATGTTTCTCTGGTGGGACCGTATCTTGTGAAAAACTTCAGCTTCCTTTCTAATATATCTGACAGTGTGTCTTTGGAGATACTATACTGATTTCCACCAACCGCAAATAAATAATATTATAGCAGCATTCGAATGTTTCTGC